>LBLO01000273.1:0-34021 GCA_004354395.1 Chondrostereum purpureum | reverse complement strand
CCTGCTTGCGCCACCAGACTTCCTTTATCACGTGGACTACCTATGAGGCTGTGTCCGCTCCTTTTAAGGCAGAAACCCCCGTTTGATATACCCCGGCCCGCCGCGATTTTTTTTTGGTGATGTTCACGGAATTATGCAAACGGCAGTAGTTTCCTTTCACCTGGATCATATTGGTACTAGACGGTTGCCCTGGATGACCTTGGTCAAACCCATTCCTTTGGGAATACTGCATATAACAGCATTTTTACTCCAGTTTTAGCTGTGACCAGTTGTGTAGGCGCAATCGCGCCTGCGAAAACAGCAGATTGCATTTTCTTGAGGATGCTTGTTAGTCAATGGGAGGTTGCTTTTATTTAGCCTAACAGTAACACAAGCTTACGAGAACTTACTCAGAAAAACAGCAGTTTTTTTTCACCTTGCACAAATATTATCTCCACAGAGACCGGCATCCCTTCTCCAGTTTCAAAATGTCAGATGATGATGATAGAGTTAGGCATATAATGTAACCGGTATTGCTTCTGCTGCGCTCTGCAAGACTGCACTTTTCTCCCGCTGAAAGCAAATTGTAATGGTTTGCCCAGTGGGGCCCTTGTGGGTCCATGTGTGGACGACTTTGATGTCAGGATTTAAGTTTAAATATCAATATAGCTTCTTGTCAGTAATATTAGCAAGAAGTGGTTAAGTCTGATAGGTGTAGAACAGAGATTACCCTGCAGCAAGGCCTTGCTGCCTCATTGGTCGTTCCACATTTGCCACAGGATACATCTACTGTTTACCTGCGTTGCCACATTGTTGATCCGGAACGGTCAGTCACAAAGTGTGATCGGGTGACTTCAATGATGGTTTACTTCTGTTCACTTGAGTGCGTGTCCGATGCACAAGGCCCAGGTTCGAAAAGTGCTGACGCTCCCATCGGTTCTAAGCGCAAGTAGCTTGCAAAAACTAATAGAATGTCCGTATCTACAGGATAGGCGGGCTATCATAGCGCCAGAAAGCAGTCAGAGTGCAAGGACACGGACTTTTTCTCAGACTTCTGATCACCTGCAGCGTGTACTATCATAACGTCTTCCTAAACATTTGTGATCGGTGGTCATGCCCGGATCCAAAACTATCGAGATATAAGACCCGATCGTTCTGGCTTGGGTGCCCTTGAATTGTTTCCCTTCCCGCTACTGCCATGTTCCTTGACTTGCTAAGATCCCGACCAGAGCTTGTCGTCACTGTTTGCTTGTTTTTCTCACTCCTTCTGGCGTTGCGCCGAAAACGAAGTTCATCGGGTTTACCCTTACCTCCTGGGCCTCCGCCGTCTTCAATCTATGGCAACTCTTGGCCAACTGCATTGTAAGTCCACCAGTTATAGTCGGAGAGGGTCGTCCTAAACCAGAGCATCAGCGGCTACCGAAGGTTCGAAGAATGGACCCAAGAGTATGGTCCCGTATTTTCACTGAGACAGGGAGGTACCACGATTATCGTGGTAGGCCGACTACAGGCTGCCGTTGACATTATGGAGAAAGAGAATGCATCCCTGATAGATAGGCCTACATCGATAGCTGCCGGAGAGACCCTGTCTGGTGGAATGCGCGTACTTCTGACTCCAGCAGGAGAGCGTTTCAAGAAACTTCGTCGGTAAGTACGCCCTAGGACTACAATCGGAATCGTTCTCTGACGGATGGTGTCGCAGAGCTCTTCACGCTCATCTACAGCCTAAGAGCGTCGCAGAATATAGTCCCATTCTCATGAAGATATCTCGACAGAACATTCTTGATATTGTCGATAACCCTGACCGCCATCAAGACCATGCTAAACGGTAGATACAATGTGCGCTACGTCTTATCGATTGGTCTTACCTGTTCTAGATATGCCGCGTCGGTAGTTATGGCCCTCGCCTACGGTAGAATTCCTCATTCATACGAGGATCCGGATGTGCAAGCTGTGAACCGTTGTCTTACGAGACTCGGGTATACAATGCGGCCCGGGGCTTGGAAGGTGGACATATTCCCTTTCTTAAGGTATGCCTGTAGTCCTGTGTCCTGCTATCATGCCCTTTCAAACTTACTCGGTGCAGATATATCCCTGGGTATCTAAAAGAGCTCAAAGATGGTCACGCTGAGGAACTTGGTCTATTCAAGAGCCAGCTCCAGGAGGTGCGAGACCAATTGGTTAGTTCTATCATTGCTACAGCTCTATCCGTCACTTTAACACCTCGTAGGCGAGAGGAGAACAGGTTCCTGCTTCCTTCGGAAAATATCTCATCGAGAAACAGGGAGAACTTGGCTTAGACGATAATGAAACTGCATATCTGGCTGGAAGTATGTTCGGCGCTGGTTCTGACACGACTGCTTCTGCAATTAGTGTCGCTGTTATGGCTGCAACATGCAATCCAGAGATGCAGAAGGTGGTGCAAGATGAGCTTGATGCAGTTGTAGGCNAGGGGGAGACGTGAGTGTTTCCTAGACAGAAAGGAAGCAATGCACTGAGAATCCAAAAAGCGCCTACGTTTGCAGACCAATCGAGTCTTCCTCAAACTATGGCATTTGTGTACGAAAGCTTCAGGTGGCGTCCAGTCACCTCTGGCGGGTTCCCTCACAAAGCTACAAAAGATATTATTTGGGTCCGTCTAGTATTCGTCCTGCTTATGACAAATTCTAACTTGAGTGCCTCCCAGAAAAATTATTGTATCCCCAAAGGAGCGACAGTCATTGGTAATGTTTGGTCTGTTGGCAGGGATCCGGCTTTCTTTGGGCCAGACCCCGAAAAGTTTGACCCCAAGAAATGGCTTAGAGACGATGGGAAGCTTAGAGACGACCTGAAGTCGTACCCATTTGGCTTTGGACGACGGTAAGTTCTACGCCGCTGATGACTGCCCCCTCTATTTCTAAGACACCCTCCAGAGTTTGTCCGGGACAACATATGGCAACTGCGTAAGCGTTTTGTTTCCCTTCTTTTCATCAGGACATTCACCGAAGCTGACTGTCCATACCAACAGGTCAACATTTATCAATACTGCTTTGATTCTGTGGGCGTTCAAGGTGTCGGAGGACCCCAAATCGCCTATCGATACACTGGCCTTTACAGAATCTGCAAATGCTCACCCTCTTCCATTCAAAGTCAAATTTGAACCGAGGCTCAGTGGAGGCTGGGAAGCTATCCGAGAGAATATGGAAGGATATGGGATGTAAATGAGATAACCAATATACCACAATCAAATGTACACACTTACAGGAAATCCAGTGTCGTTCTCGAAAATGGAACAGCAACACTGATAAACTCTCATTTCCGTTCTCCCATTGCTGGTCAGCCTAAAGGTACCCGGTTTCATTGGTTCCCGTCTGTCGGAGATATTCCGATGCGGGATGAGACGCCTTCGACGTGGCATCCCAGTGCTATGTACATGACGACTGAGCTGGCAACACGGAAATTCATGTAGTGTTATTTAAACATCTTTGGCTGTGTCAGTCCAATTTTTCCCCTCTGCATCTTCCGTGCTGGTCACAGTTGCAGCTCGACAATAGTGCTGGTCACCGTTGTATCTCNGCCATGGCAAAGCGCACTTTTTCAGATTTTGCGGTCCCACATCTCGACCAAAGAAGCATTCCAATCCCTCGAAAAATCTTCTTCCTGACGTTGGCATCAATGGTGGGATCCTTTGTCCTACTCCTTATATCGCTCCTCGACCTCGGTATTCTTTCGCTCTGGGTCAATCCACCGTTGGCATTCATCACGCTCATTTACCACGCCGCTGTCCTCCTACTTTCGCAAAAGAAGCGAAGCCCAGAAAGTCCATCGTATTTCTCTACCGTCACATTCTGCGCATACATTATTGCCGTGGTATGGCTGGCGGCATTCATTATCACTGTCGTCGTCCTCGCCGTTTACAAGAATGACTACACGCCAGATGGTTTGCGGATGCACGGTCTACCGGTTTCCGACCATACCCAAAGGCTACAGGTGTTCTTAACGCTGTACGAATTCATTCTGGTTTGCGGGATCGGATTGACAGGACATTTGATGATAATAGCGGAGGGGGATCCAGAAACATGGCGGTCAGATTATAGCGATGTTGCCCATCATGACAAAGAGGACAGACATATTGGGGTGAGTGGATGTATATTGCCTATAGCATGTATCTAATCATTTACTGACGGCTATGTTATTCTTGAAGCATGCAAGTCGTCCTTCCAGTTCGAGATCTCACCTTGTTATCTCCAAGCCAATACCAATCTCGGATTCCAATATGACGGAATTTGGTCAACCACCTCACACGAGCTTCGTGAACAGTTGAAGTCAATTTCATGACCTTGTAACGTAGACATTGTATCTTGGCCCCACATTCGAATGACAGACACGTATAAACCTGTTTCTCACTTGTATCAGACATCTCGCTAAGATGTTTATTTGGAATATCATACCAATAATAGCAACTATATTTTCCTTCCTGCCAGCCTTTCTATCTGAGCACAATTGTCCTTTCCTCGGACGCACACAACAGTGCCTGCATCTGCACTGTGGGATTCAGGGTCTGGAATCACACATTTGACATCCTCTACGCTTGGACATGGACAGTGAACTGGCGATCGAACACAGTCTAAAGTAGCAGGGCAAAGATATTGGGAGCAAGATACTGTGACCAACTTCAGACTCGGGTCGTGGGGAGGAAGGAACCTTGGGCGTCGTGAACTCACCACTCTCCAAATGAGAAGCCCATTGGGCTGATGCTGGTCTTTGTTCTTGCTGTTGGTGTTGGCGGAAACCATCAAAGAAATTAAACTGGGCAGACGCTAGACCACACAAGAAAAGGACAATGGCTAAGTGGAAACAACGCATCATGGTGTAGTTGGTCAAGAATCAGGATGGGGGCTTCGCAAGTTGTGCTGACGCCCACGTGTCATATCTGTGTCCCTTTTTGGGATTTTTTGTTTACATCATGACAATCTGCGCAAAGCTGCCGACATTTATGGCTTATCTTGCCAACTACACGAAGATGAACAAATTGCTTAAAGATGTAACAATGTTAAGTTAAGTCGAGCTAAAACCGGAGGATGGGTGTATGAGGTGACTACTAGTGCGAATTTAAAGAAGGGGTTGGGTTTGGGGGTATATAGATCGTGAATGTCATAAGAGGTTATCTGGGCTGGGTTTTTATGGAGGCTAGACGTATAGATATATAGACAGAAAGCAATACCAAAACAAGAACAAAAGACAGCTACTATGGGGAGTAGATGCTGTTCAGAACATGAGTTCATCTTCATCACTGGGCAGGAGACCCTCTGCGTCCTCTTCCAACAGACGACGCCCGATATTCCTGTCGGTCTTGTAACCCCTGGGAGTTGCAATCACAGAAGAAATAGAAGTTACCCCAAACATAGGACGGTGACGAGGACTCGTGAGGGTGGCTGATTTGCCACGGGATGTGGATGGAGTGCATCGAAGTTTCCCCTTTGTTTCCAGCTCATTCTTTTGGCGGAGGAGCGGAGACTTGAGGCCAACAGGGGCTATAGGCTCAGCGCCAGCCTTTTTAGCCGTCACCAGTCGAAGGGGGAGGTTCTCTTTGCATTCATCTTTGGTCATCTCAGCAACCGCACATGCGACATTTCCGGAGCGTGGAAGTCCAATGTGAGTATCCCGATATACAACAAATCCAGGGAAATGGATGGATGAAGTGTCGATAGTTGGTGTTTCACGGGAAACGACTGTAGAGGAAGTTTTGTTGTGTCGCGCGGAGGCAGATGAAGAACGGGGCAAAGGACTGCTGAAATAATCGTCCATCTCGCGCTGGAAAACAGTGCTTTGGTTGGACTTCGTAGGAGTTTTGTTATGAGCTGGTACTAGATCCAGAGGGGGTGGCATTGAGTTGTCCACAACTGTGCTTGAACTAGAGGGTGTTGGAGAATTCTTTGGAAGACCAAAGTCGGGTTTCTTCAACGGTGTGTGAGTTGAAGGGACACCGAAAAGAGTGGTTGAAGAAACCCCGCCCCTCAGTGGACTCTTGACGGATTTCTCTAGAGACAGAATACCCTCCTGGGCCAATATCCGCCTCTTTGTTGGGCTGTAGAGGTTGGGAGTTCCTGGAGAGCGGGGACGCTTATTAGGTCTCTGCGATGCTTTAGTGCCCGATGCTTGCTGACGCGACTCTGATGCAAGGAAGCGATCAAGCGGATACTCTTGAAGTGGCCCTGGGCGATCCATTGTATATGAGCGTATTTATTGGTGTCGCAAAACGTCGCGGGGTTGTAGATGGATGCTGCTGGTAGTCTGTGGTCAAGTTACGCGTCGAAAAAAGGCGAGGCCTGTATCAAAATCCCACGGTTCATATAAGCTTATGTAAGGATATCGTGATATACGCGTGACCGTGTTCTGCCACTGTTCAATTGGCCAAGAAATTCCATACAAATGTTAATTTATATTCATACTACTAGTAATAAGTCAGTTGCGATTGGAATCGACAGCACATTGAGACGAAGTTCAACTTTAAATAGAGTAAATGCATATAAGGCGTTACATCGGGGAAAAATACAGTACTGGTAGTTCCTTCACGGTTTGCATTTGCTATATCTTAAGGAACGACCGGCATTACAACATCGAAAACTCCAGTGCCCGTTAAGTTGGGCTTGCCCAGGACAATGTTGCCTGACGGAGTTGAGAGATCATCGAAGTCACCGTAGAGAGTAGCATCCGATAGGAACGCTGCTGTGGTCTCATACGAGGCTTTCAGCAGTGGCGAGGGATTGGTCGATATTCCTCGGCGATTGAATGGTTTGTAACCCCCATCAAATGTCTAGCCCAAAGATAAGTCAAGGATCCCAGAAAAGAAGGAAATAAAAGCACCATATAATCCGCGATCAACTCCAGATGTCGATGGTCGACCTGGATACTATATACCCCAAAGACTCCTCCCATCTCTTTGAGGATAGCAGCGCGGGCCATTTCGACGCCATATGTCTTTAGGACCGCATAGATATCGTTCGAATATATACTTTCGTTTTCCAATATACCTTCGTCATTGGCGTTTGCGAAGGACCATAGACCCTTGAAGTTGGAACCATTCGTGTTAAGCTAGAGAAAACAAAGCCTGTAAGACGAGTAGGGCACACGAGGGCCAGATTTCACTAACTGTAGCCTGTTCGCTTTTGTCATCCTTGACTTGGAAACAGTCTGTTATCCCGGGTATTTCCCGAATGACAGTCGCACGGCATGTCCGTTCAATGATACCTACAAGAAGTAGCTTAGGCATCTTGGAGCTCAACTGGAAGACTGTTAGTTTACGAAAACTGATGGTTAAATAGTGGTGCTTACTTCGAGTTGGAAAGAGCACTTCTTTTCCTCGAAATCAAACGCGGTACAGAGATTGAGATTCTTCTGGAATTGCTCGGTTACTGTCTTCGCTAGCGACTTCAGAGACCGTGACTGGCGCTTCGGTTTGGCTGTGTTGCTATCCATCTCATCATCTGAGAAATCTGTAGCATGAGCTGCCTCGATCTCTGCTTCATTCATTGCGTCCAGCTCTTCATCAGAATCGTCGTCGTAACTCGACTGCTGCTTTTTCTGTCGTGCACGCTTTTCGTCATCTGCATCTCCGTCCCCGGCTTCGCTGCCTCCATCCTGATTTACTTTCGCTTCGGCACTGTCGTCCTCGCCGCCATCATCATCGGCAGCTATGCTCTCCTTCGTCCTCTGACCTTTGCCGAGTTCTGCGATTTGACTCTTCAGATCGGCATCGAGCCTCTTTAACTCGAGCATGATCTCCTTTTTGAGGATAAGTGGGAACCTGATTGCGAAACAAGCGAGAATTTCTGCGGGATCAACGTCGTACTCGGTCGTATATTCTTCTGGGGGAAAGAAGGCCAAGTTAACGGTGTACTGAGTGCGCCGGGCGTCTCCGACAACCATCAACTCTTCTACAACATTGATGTTGTCAACGAGTTGCGAAAGTGACAATCGGCTGGCTCTCTTGCAGAAGGCTTCGACGTCTTCACGATGAACATCGAGGCGTACTTTCATGGTCATAGAGGGAGTCTTTGGCTTTTGGGAAGCTGTCATGACAATTTCTCGGAGACGGGGGATACCGAGCGTGACATTCGCAGCACCATGACCTATGCACATAAGAGCAATGCGCTTAATTATCGTCGGAAAGGTTGCAAGATTTTCGACGTACCGGCAAAATGGAACGTGTTTAGTGTCATTTGAGTTGAAGGCTCGCCAACACTAACAAATAGCAGGTGAGAGCACATTCTTGTCATTGTGATAGAAATGTCACATACCCCTGTGATGCAAGTAGACCGACAGCTTCTCCAGGGTCTACTAGGCTGCGCATATACTTGGTGTTCATGAGAATGTGGAAATGCTTGCTTGAGATAGGTTCCGTGCGCCGTTTGATCTTTTCGTCCTGCCCTTTGACTCTGAGAAGATTTCTCGGGTTATCCTTGGTGTATCGAGTCAAAGCTTCTGCAAAATCCTCAGAGGTACTTCCAAGGTATCGATTTGGGGCATACAAGGAAAGACAGGGCTCGAACCTGTCGCGCTTAGAAGGACGATTTCTATCGCGGCGAACAGCAGATTTTTTGAGCACCTTTTTCATGTATTGGGTGGCGGTCTCGCTATCGATCACTTCCGTCAGAAGTTTGGGCTGCAGAAGGTGAAGGAATGTTTGGTGGTTTTCGGCGACGAAATCGAACTGGCGTATGTGCTTCTGTTTCGTCACATCCAGACCATCACCTCCGTAGTGGAACTGGTAGATAGATGAATCGCTGCCTCGAACGGTGTTATCATAATGGACGCGAATGCCTTCCAGATGCTTGATCAGGCATCGTTGAAGATATCCTGAACGGGAAGTTTTGACGGCGGTGTCAATCAAACCTTCTCGACCAGCCATGCAATGGAAATAGAACTCTTGGGGTTTAATACCAGTAAGGAACCGGCTGGCGACATAACCACCTGCGATGGCTTTTGTCTCGAATGGTTTAAAGGAGGGCAGGGTCTTCCCGCTAACCATGACAGGAACACGACGGCCTTCCAACTCCTGTTGTCCAAGAGCACAAGTGATTTGACGAGTATTGACGGCTGAACCCTTTGCTCCCGATTGTGTCATCGTCTGCATGTGGTTATGTGGAAATTTGCGCGTCAAACCGTCGGGCATGCATGTGTCAGCAATCCTGGAAGTCAGCTTGCCTAGCTTGGTCTTGACGGTGACATCAAGACCTGCCATTTTTTCATCATCCCGCAAGACCTGCTGCAATAAGACTTTGAGCTCGTTGTGGACTAGGTCCTTTGGTGTTGCACTGAGAGATGGGAAGTTTTCAATTGCCCCCTCTGTACCAAGATTCTTCCCATCCTCGAGAAGTTCATCTCGTCTCGCATTTCCCTCCGGGGTAAGGGTCAAGTCATCCATTCTGCACGTGAAGGCACGATGTTGCAAGAATTTCGTGAACAACCGGCTGAGGATACCAAGAAGTTTCCCTGCGAGCGCAGATCCGTAAAGCTCGTAGACGGAATGAACTAGACCATATTCTGTCGCCCCAAATGATGATTTATCAAGGACTCCGTACATCAACTCGCCGTCCATGAAAATTGCTTTGTCGGCCTGGGGATCGCAGCTCCAGAGATGTCCCGGCACCTTAGTTTTTGCTGTGAGATTGAGACCTTCTGTGTTCTCTGGAGTGATATTTTTTAGAATCGTGGAAATCTACATGTCATGTATATGAGTTACGGCGACGATCTGGGAGGGCAAGGACTTACGATCTGCTTCCCTGTCCAAAGCGGGACAGGCTTCCAGATAGCTGGAGGGAGAGTTACTAGTCGAGGACCTTCGTAAGACTCCTCTTCTGGTCTCAAAGCACCATAAAGCAGTTGAAAATACTCTTCTCGTGAGAAAAATGCGTCTTGGCTAGTCATCCAGACTCCTGCAACGACGTGATCCTGGATTAGGCCACGAAGCGGGTTGCCAGACGTAGGCACTAGGTATTGGTTGTCTGTGTTAGCGATCATCTCAGCCTCAGCACGAGCGACCTGGTTTTCTGATTGAGATATCAATAAAAGAAGTTTCCAAAATCTGGATCACACTTCACTCACGAGGAAAGTGTATGTTCATCTCTGTAGAGCATAAGTTAGCCTCACTTCTATAGTAAGGATGATTAACTCACCATCTCCGTCGAAGTCGGCTTGATACCTGAGTGTGAGTGGACATAACTGATGACACTAAAGTATACACCTCACCGTTGTAGGAATTACTATAGACAATGGCTAAGATTAGGAGGAGACAGAGATAGTACGCCTTAGAAACGAACCAATTTGCGTAGTGCATCCGAATCGTTTTCTCTCCTTCGAGAACACGAGCTTTGTGCGTCATCATACTGGGCTTGTGAAGCGTTGGTTGTCGATTCAGAATTAATATATCACCATTCTTTAGATGTCTGTACACTTTTTTGTTAATCGTGGGTGTGTGTGAGTACAGCCCTCGTCGCGCGGTGCTTCCGTGGGAATTCTCTTGTGGCGTCAGAAGTTGGTTAGCGATCGCAGTTCTTGCTTCCACTGAAAGTTTGTCCTAGAATACGATCAGCAATCCGCAAATAGTTCCGAAGACTTCATGTGCCCACAAGAGACTGCTGATGACCGTTTTCGTACTCCACCATGGTCGCCCNTGGGTACTCTTTAGGACCAGCTATGACTCTCTGTCTTAACTCATGGAAGTTCGCTGGAGTTACGGGTTCAGGGAATGTCAATTTTCTCGCGAACACAGGGGGAATGCCGATCTCGTTAGGTTCGATGTTCACATCTGGAGAGATGACCGAACGAGCAGCGTAGTTGACACGTTTACCCTGATGGTTATAGAGGATATTAGTGATACAGGTTATGGAATACGAAGACAAGGCCCACCATCATGTTTTTTCGGAAAAGACCCTCTTTCTTCTCCAAGCCTTGTTTCACGCCTGCCGGTGGAAGTTTTCCTTGTCGTACAGGGGCGGGATTCTTACTACTATCAATGAAACTATTGACGTCGTGCTGTAATTGAATCAATGCTTCGAGAAGAGTTCCCATAATTTTCAGACGGGTCGCCGTGTCGATATCAGACCGCTTTTCGGATGCAGCCTTGAGGTCGACGTTGAGGTCACGCAGGCGGTAAGATGTGGTCAGAACCTTAGCAAGGAGTTCGTTCTGAGGGTGTTCGAAGAGGGTGTCGTTCATCTTCGCAGGGGGGCGGAATCGGGTGGGAGCGACTGGGATAACTTCCATAAAGAACATGTCCGCTGATGCAAGCGATAGTCCCTCTGAGGACAGGGTCGCAAAGGCGCCATGCTTTCCGTAGACCAACGAACACATCACGNCTTCATTCCGGAATAGGCGCCTCAAATGGGCACGGCATTCCTCCGCTGCCATCACCCGCTCATTTCTTCCCCTTGAGGTCTTGACACGCCCGTTTGCAGCTCTAGGGAGATGTGCATCTTCAGCGGGGACGGTGATAATATCCTCCCCTGACTCTGACTCTCCTTCGTGACCAACATCCTCCCCTTCTGACTCTTCGGAGTTGTCTCCTGATTGCATCTCAACATCCGAGTTTGAGCTCTTTACTTGAGGCTTGTGGCTGCTGAGTAAGAAAACCTTTTCCAGGGCCATGACGTCGGGTCGCCGGCTCTGCAACTGCAGTTTTTGCTTGGGTGAGAGATCATACTCGATCACCTTGGTGTATCCTTCCTTACGAAAGGTATAGGCAGGCCTAAACAGATTCCAGTGAGCCAAGCGAGGTGAAGAAATGGACTTGAAAAAGAAACCGACATGCCGCAAGCGGGATTTTGACACTTGTTCAGGATTGTACCCTTCAAGAACTCAGTAATGAGGTCTTTTCTGGCTTGGAAAACCAGCCCGTCCTTGTAGTTATCGCGTTTACTACTCGACGCTCGTCCGAGGTGCAAGCGAACATACGCATTGATTCGGGATATAAACTCATCGCTGGTCTCTTCAGGTCCCTCAGGTTCTGAGGCGTCATCCGAGTCGTCCTCTGACATTGCATCATCCTCTCCCTCAGGTTGAGCCTTAGACTTGCGACCGTTGGCCGGGCCAGTCTTCTTAGAGTTGACATTGTGCGAGACAATCTGGTTTACATCATCCAGACCATAAGCCGCGTCCAATAATCCACACTCGAGTAGTTTAAGCTTTGCAGCATATTTGGCGAGCTGAACAGAATCATTTCAGAGGTGAGTGGCTGTTAAAAATCAAGACGCCGTACCGTGGTCGGTCTCATTTTAAATTTATGGCAGAACAAACAGGTTCCGCGCAGGAGATTGTACATGTTCGTCATGAATAATGGGTGGAAGACGGGGGCAGGGAGTTCAATGTGTCCAAAATGGCCAGGGCAGGTGAAGTATGTTAGGCGACATGTCGAGCAACTGTAAGATCTCGTCAGAAAGTGTAGATAAAGTCGCTCGGATAGATTCATACACATCATGTTTGTCGCTTGGACCGAGAGAGGGATCGTAAAGTCCTCCGATATTAGGTCTGTTGAGTTCATCTAGAAGAACTGGGTTCACGATCTGTTTCACAGATATTTTGCGGATTTCTTCTGAGGTGAGGAAAGAAAAGGAGATCCCAGAGACAGAAGATGGCAAAGAGTTCGAGATATTCATGGCCCGCACTGTCAATGAAAGGGGGAGAGAGACCCTGTTCTCAAAATGGGTGGACTGAAAAGCCAAGCAAGGCTTGTTCCAACCTGTTGAGCAGGCTTCAAGACCAAGGAGAGGGATATAAGTCTAAAGATGCGCGGACCTGAGAAGATCAAAACTTTTTCTCGGTCACGTGCATTCTAATCCATTGCCGTGACGGGCCAGTGTCACATATTTACATACAGATACTAATACTATGGAGTCTGGACATTGTTCTACTGTAGTTCGACCGTACTACATAGCGTGTAGATCGTTATCATGTAGTCCCAGATCCCAGTAACTCACAGTGAATGAGCTCGAAGTGATTGGCTTGGTCAACCGTCATCTCGGTTACGATGGCTTCATCTAAGTTTCAAATCGCATAGAATGAGTACAGGTAGGCACTATGTCATTCCGCTTCCTCGTCTACTAGGCGCTTTCCCTGTCTTAATCTTCTGGGCCTGGCCCACCATCTCTGCAATTAAGCCATTGTATGTCTCCGAATCCTGTTGTAAAGCATCCTTCGATTGCAAAAGGTAAGTCAGGAGTGAAGATGTATTCGCCGTCTGTTTTCTGATGTCAGAAAGATGTCTCTCCAACACAGGAAGAGGTTGTAATGATAGGGTTTCTGTAAATAAGCAATACGAGTGTGAGTTTCAAGAAAGGCCCGCCTGGAGAGAAAATGACTGACGGCTATCAAGG
This sequence comes from Chondrostereum purpureum, assembly GCA_004354395.1. NCBI lineage: Eukaryota > Fungi > Basidiomycota > Agaricomycetes > Agaricales > Cyphellaceae > Chondrostereum > Chondrostereum purpureum. The sequence goes on along the minus strand of LBLO01000273.1, from coordinate 20,690 downwards.
TCAAGCAACTTGGTTATTGTTGCCTCGTCTAGTTCTGGCTTGGGACCAAACTGAGCCTGAGGTCCCGCACGGGACGCGTGACTGAAAGGATGAGGGGAGCCTGCTCTCGACCCGGCGCGTGAATGGCTGGCAGACGCTGGACCTGAGCCTCCTACAGAGATTTGTCGTGGACCTGGGGGTGCGGACATAGGTCGTGTGGTGATTTGTAAAGGAGGTAGAGGTTTTCCATTAGTGTGTGGTTGCATTTCATCTAGGTTGACGGGTATGCCTAGGGATATCAAATGCTCTCTCCTTATACGGGACCTGGTCCAATTCGGAGGTTTTGTTGGGGGTGGTGATTGTATGAGTTGGGTATATATGCTCTGACTTGACGTATGGAAAGGTTTGATGAGTATATTGCAAGTCAGGGTATGTAGGCAACGATCGCACCTTTCAGAAGTCATTAGGATTTGCCCTGGCCCTTCCTTTTCTCGAATAGGATCATTTGTCGTTGCCTGTGTTATATCGTAATCCGACCAGAATGGTGCCAATATCTCTTCTACTTCCTGTTCAATCTCTGCCCTTCTGCAGGTGGGATCTAACCTCAATGGTTCCCATGTGGCGTAGGACGACGGTCCTGCTAGTGGTTGCTGGAAAGACGCATCGAAATCTGCGGGAGTCGCCAGCTCCTCTGCCTCCCCAAAGTCTCCAAAATCATCATCCTCATCCAGGGGTTTCGATTCTGCCTCGGGAGCATCTCCAAAGTCGTTAAAGTCATCGAATCCATCCTCTTCTTCTGCAGATTCGAGAATTGGCGGTGGAAGGCTGCTGACTTTGGTCTTGGGAGAAGATAGAGAAATAGGCTCGGCTCCCCACACCGATGTTCCAAATGTGATGTCGTCGTCCATTATTGCCAGAATCCACAGCACAAGGGTGTAAAGCACCAAGTCCAAAGTTATTGATATATGTTGTGCAAAGCCTTCACTCAAAGATATGATGCCAGTTTTCTCCGCTTACTAGGAATCACTCATCACTTCAATCAGGTCTTCGACGTTTCAACCCATGCAACTAGTACCCTTGCATTATCAATGCATTATTCATGATTCATAATCCATTGTACTTGTCGGGAATGTAGTGGGGCTTGCAATCCAAATATTTAACAGCCTTGCCTTGTTGTCCTCCAAACTATATCTGCAAATTGTCCCATAGTCCTTAGCATAGTAATATGCCTTCAATCCTTGTCCTGGGAGCCGGCGAGCTCGGAATGGCAGTCATACATGGGATCCTTCGGCAAAATGTATCTCCGTCCTCGATTTCTGTCCTTCTTCGACCCTCGACCCTCGAAGCCTTGTCTGGCGTCAAAGCAGAGGAAGTCTCAAAGCTTCGCTCTCTCGGGATCGTACCAATCCCCGGAGACTTACTTGCGCCTGCAGGCGAGCTCGTCGAGATTTTTAAACCNTTCCATACCATCATAGGTTGTACGGGTTTTGTAGCAGGTCGGGGGACACAGATAAAAATTACTCGTGCCGTTCTCGAAGCTTGCGTCCCTCGCTATGTCCCATGGCAATTCGGCGTAGACTACGATATCATCGGCCGCGGGTCGGGTCAGGATTTATTTGACGAGCAGTTAGACGTACGAGAGCTGCTACGGAGCCAAGATACCACCAAGTGGGTCATTGTGTCCACCGGAATGTTCACCTCTTTCCTTTTTGAACCCAGTTTTGGGGTCGTCGAGAGCAAGGGAGGAGGTGTCACTGTTAGAGCCCTGGGCAGCTGGGACACTACGGTCACACTTACTCGTCCTGAGGACATAGGGTATGCCATGGCGTGCATCGTTTTCGATGATCCTCCCATCCAAAACGAAGTTGTCTTTGTTTCTGGGGAGACGATCTCATACGAAAAATTAGCAGATATCGTGGAGAAAGAAAAACACGGACGCACTACTCGGGAGGTCTGGACTGTAGACTTCTTGGCTTTAGAGCTTTCCCAAGATCCTGCTAATGGTATATTGAAATACCGACTTGTCTTCGCCAAAGGACGCGGTGTTTCATGGTCTGCAGAGCAAACTTACAATTGGCGAAAGGGTTTGAAGATGGAGAGTGTGGAAGAGTGGATGAGGAAACATTGGAAATACTAAGACGTGTACTATGATAATATAATGACTTGCTTGAAATTGCCTGACCGAAAACAACATGTACTTACTCAAAAGTACTTATGATAAATGATCTACTCAGGAACGGATCACATTTGGATCACATCGTTCCTTTTCAGGCGACTCATGATGGTGAACTCTCATGACCCCGACTGGGTTCTCATGACCTCCAGATAAATTATACCCCTCCTGCCCGAATAATTGTAAATGCGTCTTGCACCCAAATCCAGATCGAAATCCAAATATACTTGTGCGGCTTCGTAGAACTTCTCAACGTTATCACGGAGTTGGGCTGTTTCTCCCTCACAATACCCCTTCAGTTCAAAAACGTTGTCCACTCAAACCCACCTACGAGATGTCCCATGACCATACCGAATACTAATTCTGCACGGAATATGTGGCATTCTCACTCTTATCACGTCGCTTGCCAGGCTCTGTGGTGTGCCTAGGTACTTGGAAATGTGTCCCTGCGACCAGCGTGACAGAAATTGTCTCAACTCATAGGAACTCTACTAGTACTAGGACGCAACAACTGCTGATTCTCATTGAGCTGTGCTTCTCGGACCGTTTACACGGACCGCTTCGATGTCAGTCATTCTCGCTAGGAGAAATCTGCGAGAGTGGGATAGCCTATAAGTAAAACGGTCGAATCGGAAGGTCATGGCCTTTTGAGCAATCATGTCCACTCCCTCCATTCGATCCGTTCGGTCAGACAAACCCAAAGAAGATGGCTCAGTTTTTCATGATCCTGAGTTCGCTGCTGGTCCTTCTCGCAAATCTGCTTACAGAGATGCAGCTCTCGATATCCTCGGGGATGGTGCCGAACACCATGAAGTTACACCTGAGATGGAACGTCGTGTTTTGAGGAAGATTGATCTTTGGGTGATGCCAATTGTACTCCTCGTCTACTTTCTGCAACAATTGGACAAGTCAGTCCCCTTTTTTGGTGTCTGTTCAAATATTGATTTTCTCAGGTCGTCGCTCTCCTACACGTCAGTGTTCGGCATCGTTGGTGAGAGCTTTCATTCAATCCATCATCACATTTGCTGAATATTATATGTAGAAGCGACCCATCTAGTTGGTCGACAATACAGCTGGCTGAGCTCCATCGTCTATGTAGCGCAGATTGTGTGGCAACCAGCAACGTCCTTGTTCTTGGTCAAGCTTCCAATTGCTAAATACTGTGTGCATAAGTCTTCTTTGCCTGCTCTCGAATATGTAAACTAAGCAAAAATCGTAGTGGCTGTTAATGTTTTCTTCTGGGGGGCTAGTGTGGCATGCACAGCTGCTGCTCATAACTTTAGCGGTTTGATGGCAGGGAGATTCTTCCTCGGCCTTTTCGAAGCTGGGGTTGGTGCGTTATTTGGGACTTCCTAGAATGGTTACCCCTTACCCTCCGGTCGTTTTACAGCTCCAGCATTCATCACAGTGACGCAAATGGTGAATTCTCTCCAAGCCTTGGAGTGTTAGTAGCTCAAGTTATTACCTCTAGTGGTGGCGTAGAAGAGAGCAAACTATGCGTCTTTCAATGTGGATGGCCATGAATGGTGGAACAGGAATGATTGGATCCCTTCTTTCTTGGGGTTTAGGTCATATCAAAGGGAAGTTACATCCTTACCAGGTGAACATATACATCGCAGTAGCCTATGCATTTTATTAAGGTGTTCCTCAGATCATTTTTTTGTTTATAGGGCTGTTGACTGTCGTATGCTCCCCACTCGTCTTGTACAGTGCCATTTTCCCTTTCATATCTGATAAGTGNCTGATGAATCCCTCAGTATCATCTTACCAGATTCCCCCACGAAGGCAAAATTCCTGTCTCGCGAGGAGAAGATTGTAGCTCTCGAACGTCTACGTGCAAATAATCAGGGCACGGAAACCAAAGTCTGGAAATGGGACCAAGTCCTCGACCTTGTTTTGGATATCAAGACGTACATCTGGTTTGCTATGTTATTCCTCTGCGCGTAAGTCATGCTAAAACCTCTGTACCCCATACAACACATGCTCATCCAATGCCACAGCCTCCCTTCTGGAGGAATCGGCGCCTTTGGGCCTCTCATAATTCAGGGATTCGGCTTCAATCAGTTCAGCACCATTTTATTCAACATTCCCTTTAGCGCGCTGCAGATCACTGTCACACTTCTTGCTGCATATATCTCGACTAAGTGGAAACTGAAGTGGCCTGTGATCTTTGGCCTTTGCTTGCCTCCTATCGCTGGCGCGGCGGCGCTTTATGTCCTAGGAAGAGAGCCAGAACTAAAGAACAAGTTGCTTGGGTGTTACTACGTCCTTTCTTTTTTCACGGCCCTGCAGCCTATGCTATACACCTGGAGCTCCCAAAACACCGCCGGTCACACGAAGAAGACCTGTACCACAGGTCTGGTATTTGTGGCCCAATGCGCTGGAAACGTGAGTATTTTACGTCCAATCTTATGTACGCAACAATAACGTTTCAAGGTTTCCTTGCTCAGATCGTCGGACCACTCTTGTACACGACGGAAGAAAAACCGTATTACCATCGCGGTTTGATTGCCAAGTATATTCTTATTTGCACTACATTTTGAATATGAGCTAACTCATATATCAGTCTCATATGCTGGATATCGCTCGCGGTCCTTACACTGTATCTATATCCCTGTCATCCGTGCCAACACCCGCTGACTGATGATCCCATCCAGTTTCACGGCTGCCTATTTAGCTTTTCGCAACAAAAGACAGGCTGCTAGGCGTGCTAGGTTAGGCAAAGTTGCTGTTGTTCAAGATCAGTCCCTCGAAGTATTCAAGGCTAGAACAGCTGGAGAAAAGGAAACAGAAGCAGCCAATGAAAAGGCATTTGACGACCTGACGGACACTCAAAATGAAGATTTTATCTATGTTTTGTGATTTTCCGATTTCCTTACGGTTTTATATTGACAATGATTTCTTGTAAAGTACTTATATATATGTAAGATTAGTGTTTTCGATTTTCGAGGAATCCACCACTCGGCCTGCGACTCAAGTACACCCAAGGTTTAATCGAGGTCAGCCTGGTCAGAGCTCCTCTCCTACTTCAAAGGGTTATATATCCAAACTGCGCCTGTATACAACCCTGGTAACCATGTGAAGGGGAGTGCAGGTCTTATCCCAATGGTAATCAGGAATTCCCAGGCTAGTAAGCTGTTCAGTAGCTCAGCTGATTACTGTCCTTTGAAAATTGGCTTCCTTTTCTCTTTGAAGGCATTGAGAGCTTCAACCCGGTCCTCGGTCGACAGAAGCGTTTCGTACGATGCTCGTTCGAAGTCAAGGCCTATTACCAACAGTGTCAGAGTGACCTTATTTGTACTAGATGTATAACTCTGACCTGGCTCCAGTGCTAGATCCCCCGCCCTAGAGATGGCCTGTTTGGCTGCTCTGAGCGCAAGCGGTGCTGGAAGATCTTACATGAAAATGGGATGGGAGTCAAAGTATTGCGGACCTACCATTCTTTGCAATGGACAATGCTATCTCCAGGGCGCGTTGGTGTGCGGTCATTTCTGGGCTGCTCAAGTAGTCCACGAGACCTACAAACTAAGGCTCGAAATCTTCCCTGATGTATAGAGAGGAAAGAAATACCAATGTTGAAAGCCTCTTCACCGGATATATGGCGTCCCGTGAAGATTAGATCTTTCGCTTTGGCAATCCCAAGCAGCCTTGTTGCACGCTGAGTCCCACCGGCTCCAGGAATTATTCCAAGGCCTGTCTCCGGAAGACCAATCTTGGTGACGGCAGGGTCTACGGTACTTAACACGATCAGTCTTCTGCTAGAAAGGCAAGGGCAACCTACTCACTTGCAACACGCAAATCACAGGCCAAACATAACTCCAGTCCTCCACCAAGCGCCGGACCATCGATAGCTACCAATGTAGGCATTGGAAGGGCTTCCAGCTTCCCTAATACACTTCGAAGATCTGTCAAGAATTTAGAGACCTGGACTTGGGACATTGTCCGTCTCTCTTGCAGGTCTGCACCTGCACAGAAGATCCTGGGATCGTTTGAGCGCAAGAGTAACACACGGACACTATGAAACTATAGTCAGTAGAAAGAAAGTTGTGATGAAGGAATTGTAGCTTTGGCGCGGACCCTTTGTCGTAGTGGACGGTGTCTAAGCACTCGTGAAGTTCCTGCCAACAATGTTTGACATACACACAAACTACGAAGTGTAAGTTAATCTCACCTGGAGCATCCTCATAGAAATCGCATTCTTAGACTCCGCACGGTTCAATAGCAGGCTTGTCACTCCAGTGTAACCTTGTTCTTGTTCCAGGAAGGCTTGCCGTGGTGTTGTTTGTATGAACCGTACATTGCTGCGAAAGAGCTGGAATTTCGTAGCGTGTCGCCTTGTTATTAATGAACGCACGGTAGCCATTAGTTGGTTATCGTTGAAGGTTGAAGAAGTAAACTTATAGAACTACTATAGTCAAAGACTCATCAGAGACTCAGAGACAACTTGAACCGGAGTGCGGGGAAGACCCGGGTACCGAGCCGATCAGTCCGGTCAGCTCATACAAACCCAGAATCCATCTGATAGCGACTCATGTAGAGAGGTTGATTCCCAACTATCACCATAGAGCTGGCAGTTGGTTCTCAATCTAACAACAACACCTTCACTTACGCACCCCTCGAAATATATTCACTTGCTCACACCAGCCTTTGTTCCTTCACAAGATTTAGGATTTGTTCTGAGGCGCTCTCTTCTACACAAGCAGTTTTCGAAGTAGTATCGGTTGTCAATCGCATCGTACGTGCTTTACCTAGATATCATCTCTCATTCATACCGAAGGTTGCTTTCATATAGTTCAATGACCACAAGTACCACGTCAGCAATTGGGGATGGGGACATTCAGACCAGAAGTTACCAGCAAGAGATGCTCGAAGATAGTATTAACGGAAACATCATCATAGCTCTTGACACGGGGTCAGGTCCGCGATTCTCATAAATTTCCAGTTATCTGGAGGGAAATTGAAATGTGTTCGCTGTAGGAAAAACTCACATCGCAGTTTTACGCCTCAAAATCGAGATAGGTCGAGAACCGAGCAAGGTGAGATTAAGACCATCACCTTTCTGAGCAAACATATCAAAGCTAGTTCTCCCAAGATATCTTGGTTTCTGGCCCCTACTGTGGCGCTTTGTGACCAACAACGCGGTGTAATACAGAAGGCTCTACCAGTCCCAGTTGGTTTAATTTCAGGCGCCTTAGAACCCAATCAATGGAAAGACCCGAAGCTCTGGACAAGGGTGATTCGTGAACATAGAGTGATGGTGTCTACCCCACAGGTCTTACTAGATGCTCTTCGACATGGGTATATCGTGCTTGGCCGAGACATTAGTCTCCTAGTATTCGATGAAGCCCACCATGCTGTCGACAAAGATCCATATAATAGGATCATGAAAGAGTTCTACTTTGACTTACACACAGGGTCGCAGGTTGATCCCCTGATTTGCACCTCCGTCGTAAAACCGCCGGCACTTGTCAATGTTGTGAGACCTATGATTCTTGGTCTTACTGCTAGTCCCATCTTCGGAGGAAATATCGAGCAAGCCTTCCGGTAATATTTCTTGTTATCTATGTCTTGGGTGGTGTAAGATCCTGATATAAGCTAGGGAGATTGAAACGAATCTGGACAGCATCATCCGCGCTCCACGAAACACTCGCGAAGAGCTCGCTAAGTACGTTCATCGGCCACATTTCAGGTATGCCATATACCGTCCCGCCTCCGCGGTAGATCCGCCATTCTCTACCAATTTGGCTGCCTTGCAGAGTGTTGTAAACACGCTTGACATAGAAGACGACCCGTACGTCAAGTCACTGCGCGCTCAACTTGCAAAGGTGCCAAAACACTCAGATCAATGGTACCGTATTGATCAGAAGCTATCGAAAACCATATCAAAGGAAAGCTCGTTTACTCACAAGGGTCTCCGAGACTTTTCCCGGACAGGAGACGACATTCTCAGGGATATAGGTATGACTGCTCTACCTCTGAGCCAATTCTTATGCCACCCTGACCCGTGAACAGGTGCATGGGCAGCCGACTGGTATGTTTGGTCCGTCTTGCAGAAAGCCAGGGAAGCAGCTTCGCGAGACAGTACCCTGATGCCAACATGGCAAAACACCGAAAAACGCTATTTGCTTAGTATTCTGGACAAGATTTCCGCTATTCCCGTGTCATATTATGAGGACGACATTTTAGGGGATTGTTCAGACAAAGTGAGAGCACTCGTCGAGTGTTTAATACACGAGAAGGAAGCCACAGAAGATCGTGATGAGGCATATAGTGGGCTGGTTTTCGTTCAACGACGAGATGCCGTGCTTGCTCTCGCAGAAGTAATTGCCCATCATCCAGTCACTAAAGATCAGTTTCGGGTAGGGTCACTACTAGGAACATCCGACTCTTCCCAGAGGCATTCTTTCTTGGATATCACCACCAGACTGCGCAAAGAGAGCCAAGATGCCGTACTGATGGATTTCAAGATCGGGGAGAAAAATCTAATAATTTCAACTTCTGTCGCAGAAGAAGGGATTGATGTGCAGGCCTGTGGCTCTGTCATCAGATGGGACCCCCCTCCTAACGTAGTGAGTTGGACTCAAAGTCGTGGCAGGGCTCGTAAAAGCAGGAGCACTTTCACTCTTATGTTTGAAGAAGGCGGCAAGGATATGTCCACGGTTACCAAATGGGAAGCTCTGGAACACGAAATGGTCACCTTGTATACAGACCCCTCCAGAGTGCAATCCTCTTTTAACGATTCAGAGGGAAGGNTAGATGAAGAATACATGGAATTTCGAGTACAAGAAACGGGGTAAGTGTTCATTCTATTTAACAACCCTCGAAATTTATGGCTACCCTTCAGTGCATTGGTAACTACCATTTCAGCAATTCCACACCTGGAACACTTTTGTGCAGTGATACCAAACCGAGGGCACATAGATTTCCGACCGCTCTACGATCTCGACCCGCGCGAATTTCCTGAAGGTTGGCATTCCTCAAATAAAACAACATCACAAGCCTATACGGGGCCTTGGGGGTGCCGGCTAACGCTCCCTCGACTCTTACATCAAGATGTTAGATTTTTTCATGCACCCAAAGAATATCGCACCAAGCGTGCAGCGTATCAGCATGCTTCATACATGGCATATCTAGCACTATACCAAAACAAACTCCTTGATGAACATCTATTGCCATTATCCTATCGGGGCGAGGAAATTGAAGAGATCTTGAAAGAAGTAGAGCGACGGAAGGGGTTCGCTCACGTTTCTCTGCAGATGAACCCATGGACCCCTGAATTAGGCGGTGCATCGACAGCCCAGCAGTGGTTCATGTCCGAGCTGGTCATTGAACGACTCCCGCCGCTTTATTTCCTTATGCGCCGCGAACTGTCCCCATGGNCTGATGACGATCGTCCAACCCTATACACCAAAAACTCGCCACCCCAGAGGGTTTCTCTACGTCCGCTCCCAGAAGCCATTATCGATATCAACACTATCTCATATGCTAAAACGTATACTAGACGACTATTTTGGTCCATCAACGGTACTCGCATGGATTGGGATGATCTCAACTATTCCTACCTCTTCCTTCCCTCTCCAGAGCATGAAGATAATGAGATTGACTGGGAAGCTCGTCGGGGGTGGCTTTATCAGTTGCGCTTGGACGACGAGGATCCTCTTGTTCCAGCAGATGCTTATAATGCGGACGCAGAGGAGTTTGGCGAGGAGTTCGATTATCCTACAGACCTGGCAATCATTCGAGATGGGTTTGGCCTGAGCAAGTCCTATCGCTTCATAAGATGGAGGTTCGAAGATGAGCCACTGACCCCATCGGAGGAAGAGGAAATCAAGGAGAAATATCCTCTTGAGGACAATATTTCCTTCCCTCTCCTGGTAGTCGAATCATTCCCAGCCAGAACGAATTTCCTTCTTCCAACACCGGCGGCTTCAAGCAAGGTAAACCGTGAAGAAAATGGGAGTTCGGATTGCCGTACACGGCTCCTACTTCCTAGGAAAGCATCTGTTGTTGTCATCTCAGAAACAGAGATGAAATACGCTTTTCTTTTACCTTCAGTCCTTCGCTCAATAGCGATGTCCATAACCGTCCTTTCTTTTAGATCAAATATGTTCCCCAGCACATCCCCTCTGACTAGCATTCCTCACAAGATCCTGTGTACCGCTCTCACGGCCCCTGTGGCTCAAGAAAGGGTCAATTATCAGCGCCTGGAAACAATTGGTGATACCGTACTCAAATTCATGACGGGAGTCCAACTTCTGGCCGAATTCCCACTTTGGCACGAAGGGTATCTGAGTAAAAAGAAAGATCACTCAGTATCGAATGTAAGGTTAGCCAAAGAGAACATTCAACGCAAGATGTATAAGTGGATCATACGAGGTATGCCTAGTTTCTTGAAGACCAAAATGTCACTGTCTTATCAGCTCGTCGAGGATAGATCGTTTTGTTGGAAAGAAATGGAAGCCTGCGTACGATCTTCCGGCGGCCCAAGAACCCACGACGCCAGTAACGCCAGAGGTAGATGACACACAGGAAACTGTGAAGCCAACACAACTGGAGCAGAAGAAGAAGAAAAAGAAGAAACTGGAGTTGGAGCTTTCCACCAAAGGTGAGTTAAATAGCGTCTTTGTGAGATTTTTCATCCGCCTGATTAAGTGTCTCCAGTTCTTGCGGATGTCGTAGAATCCGTCATTGGAGCTGCTTACCTTCATGGAGGATTTTCACTAGGTTACGAAGCTTGCAAGTTTTTTGACCTCGGTATCAAGACGTGGCACCCCCTAGCCGATCGGTATGATGAGATGCTCAAAAGACTGGAGGAACCGGACGAGGCACTCCCTTCAGAAGTGGAGCAGGCAGAGGCCATCTTGGGGTACACATTCCAGCACAAGATGCTCCTCCTGGAAGCACTCACTCATGCTAGCCATCAAGCATACAATGGTACTATTTCCTACGAGCGCATGGAGTTCCTAGGGGACTCTATCCTAGACATGGTCGTCACAGACTATCTGTACAGAGCCCCAGGGAAGCGCTATAGCCCTGGTCACATTCATCTGCGGAAATCGGCCGTCGTCAACGCACACATCTTGGCCTACTTATGCCTGTGTGCCTCTCGTATTGCCGAAACCTCCATGCCTCGCCCAGAATTGGGCAAAGCTCCAGTAGGACGCAATGGGGCTGTGCCAATCATAGTCGAAACAGAAGAAACAGTGATTCATCTCTACAAATGCATGCTCCATTCGAGTCCCCGAGTGCTCGAGGACCAGAAAGCTACATTCCGGAGATTCGAGTTGAGGAGGGAGGAGATTCAACAGGCATTAGATAGCGGGAAGGTATTTCCCTGGGCGTCTCTTACCCGATTGCAGGCTCCCAAGTTCCTGAGCGACATGGTGGAGAGCCTCATCGGCGCCGCTTTCCTTGATTCCAGCGGTAATTGGGATGTCGCACGCCAGATCATCAAGAAGCTAGGCATGCTACCTATACTGGAACGAATCGTCCGGGACGATGTCGATATCCTGCACCCTCTGTCCAGATTATCACTTTGGAAATCTCAGATGGAGAAAGATGTGCATTACAAGATGACCAAGGAACACGGAAACATCACTTGTGTGGTAGAAGTCGACGGCGAAGAATTGGTCGAGAGCAAGGTCACGGACATTTACCGTGGCCGCGCAACAGAGATGGAAGTCAAGTTCGCTGCCGCAGAAGAAGCTATCCGGGTGCTCCATCTCAGGACAGAAGAATATGATCTTCTCAAAGGGCAAAAGAAAGCGAAAGCCCACCAGGGTACCTAGATGTGGCAGCCAGGTTTGGTCATGATTTCAGCTTTCACTAGTAAAAGATTTCCAGGGTAGTAATCAATACTTCTAATATACACTACGTTTGTTGACCTATTAGAAACCTGATTGGGTTCTTAGTCTTGCTCTCTTTCATATTATTGTTTTAACTCACAAATGTACAATTAACGCGCGTAGCGCCGCCATAAAACGAATCAATCGATGGCTGGTAAGACACCCGGTCAACGGGACTTGGAGGGATCAATGTAGGGGTGCCGGGGATATTTCCATAGGAAAAGGAAACGGGGGGTGGGATCGTGGTCGAGTTCATCGGTCTATTTGATGGCAAATGATCGACACTGTTAGTTGCATTAGAGTCGTTTATATTCAATTGAGAATTCGTTGAGGATGGATATGGGGAAGCCGAATTCTGTCCTACAGTCGGAGTGGGATCGCGGAAGGGATCTTGTACAGAGCGCGAGCTATCTGCGGCGAGACTAAGCATAATAGAAGGAGGTGGAGGCAAATACACGTTAGTTTGGGTGTTGGAGAAGGACGGGTGTGTTCCCTGCGAACTATGGCCGTGTGATGACTCGCTTCCCGCGGCGTCATAGAAAGAAGTATCGAAATGAGGGTAGTACATATCATGATGCAGACCAAAGGCATCCATAGGAGGCTGATGCTGGTGCATTTCGACCGAGCTCATGCCACCCGGCGAGGCGGACTCTCGGGGGGCGTCCGGGTAGACTTCGGGCTCTGGGTACTTCTCTTGCCAAACGGGAAGATCTGCATTGGCCCGCTTGCGTCTCCTGATGACACAAATAACAAGACCAAGGAGGGATGCTACGATCACAATAGAGACGGTACTGAACGTGCCTACGACTAGAAGGACGGGAGTCCGTCAGAGGAGGCAGTGCCAGAAGTTGAAACACATTACCTGCACTCTTGTTGGACCAAAATCCATCATTAGACGAAACTGCACCCACGTCAGTGGGTACAGAATTTAACGATGAGCTGGCAGAGACGTCAGCTTCTGAAGCAGAGGCACTAGCACGAGTGTAGATGTGGAGAGAATGCTCTGCTCGGATATTGATGATGGGGTCGACGTAACTTGAACTCTTTCTGCATCCGAAGCGGTAAGGCTAGAACTGGAAGAGGTCTGTGGAAATTCCGACCTGGATAGGAGAGTGCCTTGTGTCAAAGAACAAGTCTGGACTAGCGACTGAGGGCTGAGAACTTACGAGGTAGGAATTTGACTACTTGAAGATGAAAGAGCGGATGAAGACTCTGTGAGTGATGCGGGGTCTACCACCGATGATGAGGACGATTGAAAAGACGACGAAGCAGATGTGTCTGACGATGGAAGGAGAGTGGAGGTGGTGGTCGGAAGAGAGGAAGACGATAGCGAATTCAAAGCAGAGGTCGAAGATGATGAAGGGAGAAAATTTGAGGACAAGCCTGCGCTGGTACTTCCACCAGCAGCGGTAGTAGATGCAGATGAAGTCGGTTGAGCATTTGTTGTTGTGCCGCTTGAGGTTGAAGAGATAGATAGAGAAGTAGCTGTCGGTCGTGGGGAGTCAGATCCAGTGGGTTCTGGCTGAATCTGAAGACCCTCCGGAGCGCCTTGGTCCTGCCGAACGTCCAAGAGGGGAGCCCTGTTGTAACGAGAAGAGAAGCGATGGCGATTGGCGGCCGAGTGGTCGTTCGATGTTCTCCAGAGGCTCAGCATCAGCGACATTGACTAGCCAGCAGGAAGACTCCGCCAGGGCTTCGGATGTACTGGAAGCTGTCGACACTGGTGATAACGCTCTATCATCAGCCAGATGGGAAGTAGGAAGGACGAGATCCTCTTTCGATCGTCGAGGAGTCTGGGGAGGTTCGGAAGTAGCAGGCGTTGTCGGAGCAGTAGTTGCTTGTGCACGCAAAGCTGCTGCACCTCTCTTCTTCACTACCGCCTTAGCAGCAGTCTCGACTTCGCGGAGGGTCGTGTTATGGTGGTCGGGATCTGTATTATAGTCCACCGGACGGGGACGTCTATGACGATGCCAGTATTTGCCTAGAGACCGGTCAGCGCACAAGATTGCGGAACGAGAATAAAACAAGCAACGTACCACATATACCACATTGAGACTTATCACCCAACGGTCCTTTTCTACGTCCGACGGCAATGCTTTCGGGGCAACCACAATTCGAGCAATGCCAGACACCATCGATCATATTAGCATGTTGACCATCGGCAAACTCCTTCTCCTTTGCTTCTCTTTCTAATTCTTTGGCACGACGAGAGCTCACGTTCTTAGGCCTTTCGTAGTTTGTCCCACTCGTAGAAGCCAGAGGATCCGCGTCGACAGACATAGGTAGCTTCGCCGTATCTGCTGCAGTAGAGGGTGGTGGATTGTGACCTGCGTTCGCACGAGGTCTCAACACCGAGGGCGGGATAGGAGGTGCTTTGAACAACCCCAAAGGTTTCTTCTTCGGAGCAGTCGGTGGCGGCTGGGGCGCAGAGGGTAGGGTGTGCTGTTGTTGTGAGATAGGCGTACCATTCTCTGAAGCAACCATGTTCGCGATAGTCAAGGAAGCAGCGGCAGCGGCAGCACGACGAGAAACAGGAGCATTGGCAGCAGCAGCCAGTGCCGCCGTGGCGGCGTCGAGTTCGGGGAATCCGATGGCGGGTGTACGGTAAGTGCGAATAGGCTCCCGATCCGGAAGCACAACACCTCGCTTGCCTCGAGTGTTCCTTTTCCGTCTCCTGTTCATCTCTTTCTCCCGTTCTTTCTCGTTCCGGTCGATCTCCCCATCGCTGACGTAATTGAGAAGGGGAGTGAAGGATGAGACCTGGTCGTGAGCGCGCGCCCCGGACGATAAACTCGGTAGCAAAGCCGATTTCAATTCCTCGTCTTGAATCGATGCACTGTCGGTGGGATTGCCCATAAGGAACAAGGATTTCTGGTAGATTTGGACCTGTTCCCGAATGGAGTGCGCGATAGCAGTCCTAGTATAGTAAGTGATGGTCAGACGGGGCTCCCTCAATACTGTTGCGTCATAGGTACTCACTTGAACTCGCCAGCCAAGCCTAGATCTTTCGCATAGACTTCAGCGAAATCTTCGGGGGAAGAGTTGGCGCTTCCAAGATCCCACTCGAACTGGTCATCAAGCTTCATGGAACCTACGGTGATATCCAGCTTTGGAAGAAAAACGATCAGTCAGTCGAATGTCTAGTCACCTGGAGCCGCAGCGGCATTACCTTAATCAAGATCCTCATGTCCTCACGCATCATGCTCTCATCCACCATGATCTCGTCAACCTTCATTGCCTTATCCTCCTCATCCCCTTCTTCTTTCACGATCTTCCGCCTCTTGTGGCCGCTCTTCTTACCAGACAGATAGTCAGATCGCAAGCGTTTGCGCCAGGACTCCCACCATTCTGCATCCTTGTCTTCCAGCGTCCCCACCATCAGCGTGTCTTCAGTCGGGAGGAACTCGTCACCCTCTCCATCATAATCATTGGAGTGCGCCTTGAAATCGTTCAACTGGTCTTGAATAGACCTGACAATGAACGAATGATAACTCGCTGGCAACTTATAGTCTTCCACAAGCGATTGCGCAAAGTTTTCGGGGGTGACCACGGGGTCTAGAACAGACGGGGGTCAGTACAACTTTAGCGAAGCATGTAGCCGTGAGACTCGGAGCTAGAAACACGTACCATTTAGATTCCAAACGAACGTATCGCGCATCTTGTGATGTTCCACGTCAAACTCCAAACGGATAGGAACCAATTGCTCTGGGCGTTCGGTGTGTTTTGCAGACAGCTTTCTTGGTCTGTAGTAAAAAGCACTAATCAGGACTTCTTAACCTTTCAGTGATAAAAGGCAGGAACGTACAGCTTCAACCCTTCCCTCCTAACACCGCGTTTACCCCTCGCCTCTCTTTCCTTCCGCCTTTGACTTGGGTACCTGACGTCGAATGTTTGTCTGGTATTCCTCCACCTTCCGGAAACCACACCAGGATTAACGCTCAAGCTTCCCTTCTCCCACCACTTCGCACTCGAAGGTCCGAAAACATCCCGGCGCAACTCATCTCCCATCCTCTCCTTCATTTTGCGATAGGTGCCCTCATACTCCTTATCAACATCCATCCACTCTTGGACGTTCTGAATTTCATCCTTAGATAATTCAGGTATGAGTTCGATGGATTTAACCAGTGGAACGACGGTGACCCGGGTGACAGTAGGATTGAGGTTTACATTCGCCGGTAGAGGTGGCAGGCGTGGAACACTGGCCGGTGGAGCGGAGGGTCCTGGAACAGAAGGTGGCGCAACGGATGGCATTCTCGAAGGTGTGGAGGGGCCACCAACTGGAGATGGTACAGCCGGGAGCGAAGGGGGTATACTTCCGCCATTCATCGCGGGAAGGGACGGCTGCCGACTGAGAGTCCCACTCGGACCAGCCATGTTCATGTCTTGGGGTGGCATGATTCCATCAGGGAGGCTTGGGTGAGGCGTTGGAGTGGATGGAGGGAAAATAGAGCCGGCACGGCCTTGAGGAACATTGTGCGCAGGACTCATGCTTCCATTCATGCCCATATTCATATTAGACATCCCTGGAAGCCCACCCATTCCACTTCCCCCCATTGCGCTCATTGGTCGTGGTGACATCCGTTGAGGGGTCTGGGGTGGCGCTGAATAACCGTTCAGGCCTGCCATGGGGTTGTCATTTCCGGGAGGACTTATAGCACCCATCCCATTGTTACCCATAGGGCCACTCATACCCATATGTCCAAGATTTGGGCTGCCAGGCATAGGTCTCTTCCCAGCGGCAGTATTCGGTCGCGGTATGCCATAAGGTGAAGGAGAGCCAGGAGGAGGCGGGGAGCCTGACATACCAGGATGTGGCTGGTGCATTTGTGGAGTCGACGGCGGTTTGTTATTTGGTGGGTATCCATTCATCCCCATGTTATGCATCCCGCCCATCTCACTGTTCGTTCTACTAGGAGGCCTGGGAGTAGGATTGGAGGTATGTGGTGGCGGCGATGCCATTCCTGAACGCGGTCTCATATCCATTGCAGTCCCTGGTCGGGATGGGCCCGGCATCGCATTCGAACGCATGGATTGCGAAGTCGGTGGACGTGGGGGTACGTTGAGATTTGGCGGCGGCATCATCGGGTTAGACGACATTCCATTGCTGCCGGATTGGTGACCATGACCTGCCGATCCCGCAGAGCTGGGCGGACGGTCGAAGTGCTGACCCATCTGTTGTTGTTGCTGAGATTCGCGAGATGTCTGCTGCTGCGCTAACAGCATCATCTAGATTGAATCGGAAGATTAGCATCAGTAGGTATGCATAAAGTAGATGAACTACCTTTGAATTTATCATCTGTCGTTCTTGTGAACTTGCACTGTTATAATGCTCTCGGGAGATTCCCATATTGTTGAGGATAGAGGCCATCAGTTGGGGGTTGGCCATGCCCATGTTCATTCCCGGGTTAGAGCCCATAGAAGAGGGTATGTTCATGTTTGGAGCAGAGTTGCCTCCCATCATGGACATCGAATTCATATTCATGGCGGAGTTCTGAAGGTTGTTGGGGAGGTGGGGTATAGACTGGTTGGACATTCCGGACATTCTGGAGTCGTTCATGGAATAGTTGGAGGATGGGCCAGAGATGCCAGGTATAGAGGAAGACATATCCATGCCCATCATGCCACCCATCATAGAGGGGTTGGACGAGTGGGAAGACGACATACCATTCCCGCCCATCATAGGTTCATTCCACCCATATTCATCATGTTGTTTCCTCCCATACCCATGATTCCATTCGAACCTCCCCCTCCTCCTCCACCGCCCATCATAGAGTTCATGCCTCCGCCGATGCCTCCGTTCATCATGCTACGTTGGTGAGCTATCTGTTGCTGCTGTTGGAGAAGCTGGGAGGCACTAATGTTGTTCATGCCCATGTTGTTCATGTTCATGTTCATCCCATTCATAGCGCCCGACATGTTGCCCATTCCCGCCGCTCCCATCGCGCCCATTCCCATTCCGTTCATGAGCTGTGACGAATTGGCACCTGCCCCGTACTTCTGGGACATAGAAGGGTTCTGAAAGCCTCCGAGGAGGGCTGGGTTGAGAGATTGCTGGGAGTTGGAGTGAGGTAAAGTTGAATATGAAGGATTCATTGTGGTTCGGACGTCCCCCAAAGAAGGGACGCGAGTGGTTGGGTGACGTGCAGACTGTGTGGAGATTAGAGAACATGAATGGATATAATGAAAAGGGGAACTCGCAAGAAAGTAGTAGCGCGCTCGCAAGGCGTGCTATTGAAAAACGGGAGGGGACAACGAGGCGAAGAAGATCTGGTGACGAAAGAAGGTGAGCGTGATTGTGGATGCTTGGAAGATACTCGGACCCCTGAAAGAAAGGAGAGTTTGAAAAAGCTAGTGACTTACTGTAAATCAATCAGTACCCACAAGTCGAGTTCGTGGCTGGGAAAACGCTATCAGCACATGTGCCCGCTAGAAAAGATAGGGCAGCCAACGGGGAAAGCTGGAATATTGTGCGGAATGGAAGGGGAACAGAACCCAGCAGGGGAGGGGACTCGGGAATGCAGTACTCACCGTTTCTCGTTCGAACGCTCAGCTCCAGCTCGAATCCTCGCCTGGCCCGGATGCAGCGCAGTGACGGTCAGTCAACAAGCAAGTCACGTCACACCAATCACGCCCCGAATGGTCACTACTCGTCCCAGCCAAGGGAACGCCGCAGGGAGAGGGCTTTCTCCTCCTCAGCTATTCGAATTGCAGATCCAAGCACATACACGTTAAGGGAACCATTACACAAGCTCAGATGGCTATTAAAGATTCCACTCAATCCTCAGAGTCATGGCGGAAGTTTCCTCATTCTCCGGATCCCCGCAACACCTGGGTGATCTGATTTCTGCCCCTATTATCTCCCCTGCCCCCCATCGATATTCAAAAGCGTTTATCATATGGCCTATCGCTCTTAGACAGAAGACCCCGTAGCTTACTGACAGGTACCCCTTCTCCCAGCCTATGCCGCACTCGGCTCTGCCCACGGCGCAGCCACACACACACAAATATGAGGCGCTCAGCGTGAAAGTAAATACTGAAAAGTCGCGTACAGAACGAAACTCTGAAGTGACAGACAACGGAACAGTGCTATCCTTCCTATCTAATGTTCTCCCCCTCCTTCTCCATGTAGCGCGACGTGACCCGCCTTGCTGTTCTGCCATGCGTCGTAGTTCTTGGCCCAGGTGTAAATTCCGTAGCCTGAACATACATGTCAAGCGGGCCGTTCCTGCTCCATACAAAGCTTATTCTACGCACCTGTACCGAAGGGAATCAAAACATAGAGGGCCTCAGCGGCCAGACGCCTGTACCCATTGAACAACCACTTCTGGAAATAGTTGGGCGCCGTCTTGTATTGATTTGGAGCGAGCGCTGGTACGTAGAAATTAGTTAAGAGCTTAGAGGTCTTGTGATTGGACGCACTGTACTGGACAACACCCTTCTGCCTCACACCACCGTTGAGGTCACCCCACCATTTGCTCTGCACAAACCAACGTTAACATCCCGTCCAAACCCATATTACCAGAAATTGAGCGTACATAAGCTTCCTGGGCTAGAACTCACTGTCAATGTACCGCTCTCTTTCAATAACAAAACTGCATAGACTCACGGCCAGGCATTTCGCTGAAGCGTGCGATGGAGGGACGCATTTTAATAGAATTAGAGAGATAGTCGGAGGTGAATGGTTTGCAATGAGAACCTCGCCGTTGGACTCTTGGCCCCCGACGCCGTGCCCAGCCGATTTGTTCCACTTTGGCAAAACCTTCCCCGGCCCGGCATTCCTTAATGAATTCACCATGTGGGTTAGGGTTACACGTCTTGAACTGAACCCTTCATTCAACTGAATCTTTATACACGTTCCGTGCGTACTTGAACTTCTAATGACATTGAATATGGCATCTGAAGGAACTTGTAGCTTCCCAAATGACACACGAGTCACTATACACTTTAGCCAACTCCCTCGGCCTACTCGCTATGGTCACGGTTATGGGCTATCACTTCCTTGCTGTAAATGCGAAAGTCCTCTCGTCAACTTCAAAGGAAGGCAAGTAATTTCGTGGATTTTGGATACCCCTGGGACCAATGTACGCGTTCGCTCTTAATCCTACTCGTATTGCATTCTAACCGGCTCTAAGACCTTGGACACGACATCATCCTTGTTCAAGATGGTAGGGATTTTCTTAGAAGGGGCACCATTGGCTCTCTCATCACATGAGGAGAATGTAGTCTTGTATTGTCAACGATGTTCAACTAGAGGTGGATCTATTGAAACGCGGAATGTCTCGAAAATCAGTGTCCACTTTGGGATAGAATCCCCTGCGTTTCACTCCAATACATATGGTGACTTTCGTTAAGAGCACGACCAATCCTACACGCATTAATGCATTTCAGGGGGCAGAATTTACTCTCCTTGAACCCTGTCTATTCAAACCCTTCAAGAGATAAACCAACAAGGTGATCTATTACTGAGTCGGTGTGCAAGGAAGAGAACACTCCAATACAGAACACTCTATCTCTAGCAGACACACTGTGTGCTCAACACGTTGGCCTGTTGCCTRTACTGCATACAGAKAGSMTCKKGACSATCSKACNCTCAACTCATGWGCATTCGGTCTGAGGTAGGCTGGTAGATTCGATCCGATTTTAGCAGCGTGTCCGCGGAGGCTGAAATTTTGGCTGGTGCCGCGATTGCCGAT
>LBLO01000272.1:0-34055 GCA_004354395.1 Chondrostereum purpureum | reverse complement strand
AGATAAGGGAGCTACCGAGGGGAAGGTGGGGTGAGGGTCCAGTCATGATCAGAGGGTTCCTATCTTCGTGAGCACTTGATCTATTTAGTCCCAAAAGNTCGACCTTCGTTCATGTTTTGGAGGCTCAGAGAGAAGGGTCTGAGCTTCTGAGGCCATCGAGGAGGTCCTATGCAGTCTGGAAACCTCGAGGACTTTCTATTGTACATGTAGGGCGGTGTTGATAGAGTTAGCATTATGGGTTGCGTATGTATGGCGACACCATATGTATTGGTTTATTGTGTGCTTTGCTGTGCGACAGCGCAGAGACATTTTCAAATGCAAATAGGGTGACTTTTGTTGCTGGCGGTTCCGTCTGTTCATGAGGCGTTCATACATCCTGAGGTTACCATACCCTGCGGAAGAGAAGGAGAGAAGGACACGGGNAGGTGAATTCTGTGGATTCGGAAACGGCCCAAGCTCCAGCAGGGTCAGATGGGCCTGGCCTAGTGCTCAATTTGGGAAGAGATCCGGGAAGACGGTGGATCTAGGGACGATTGGGGCTCGGAGTGAGAAGAGTCAAAACAGCTGTCAACGCCGCACAAACAGGATACAAACACGAGGTCGGGTGGTTCCCACGATTCTTCCTTCTCCACCATTACCCGCACAAACCTGCCTCCTGCAAGACCTCGAGCTCACCGCCCGCCCTGCTTCCCTTCATAATTCCGTCTCCACAATTACCGCCATATTAGCCATCGCCCAAGATGATGCTTATACAGAAACAACCAACTTTTACCTTTCCAACGGCCCCGTTGAACCACCATAGGAGGCACCCCTCAGCACCAGTACCTGCTGTCCAATCAGCGAAGACTCCAGGATTAATTTCTCTTTCAAGGCCTGCACTTCAACAGCAGCAGCAATCTCGCCAACGGGCATCGCCCAGGGTTACAAGGCTCAGGCTGTCCGCCATACGCCCCAGCCAGCAAACCCGGCTCCAACGGCACTTTCGATCCTAAAGCCGTCGCCAGAGATTCAAGAGAAACTATCTTCGCCTCCATCCCGCGGCAGACAATCAGCAAAGCCAAAGGACAAGCAGACGACGAGGTAACGCTAACAATTCAATTTTCAACCATATCGGCCCTCTGACTCGATGAAAAATTACTTTCTGAAGGAGTGCATCCCAGTCATCTGCTCGTGGTGGTCGTCGTTCAACTAACGGCCGACAACCCTCTCCTCCCCTTAACCCCTCGCAGGCAGAGGCATCTCCTAAGCAAACAACAACCTCCACTCGTAGCAATGCTTTCGATCCGTTTTTGGACGAGTCTCCTAAGCCCAAGCAGGCCACTCGCGCCGTTGCTCTCCCCAACCTAGCCTCCAGGCCGAATGGCAAACTCGCAAAGCGCAGGCAGCGTAACAATGCTTCATCTACCCNTGCCTCTGCTTCAACGACAAAGCCTATCGCCGTCCCGTCTGTTCGTCACAATGCTCACGTGACTAGTTCGCTTCCTGTATCAAGGTCTGATCCCCTCGTTTCTCGCATGCCTCGCAAGTCTGCATCGTTTCCTATCTGCGATGACATGACCGAGGTTGGAGACGACGACGATTATTTGACTCCACCTTCCACCCCTACGAGGGCAAAGCCAGCCCCCCGTTCTCGTACGGCTCATTTGGAGGCCGGTCCCATGACGGCTCCTTTGGAAAGTGCAGCATTTCAGTTTCCTTTCCTCGCCACTCCTACTCCGTCCCCTGGTCGCAAGGCTGGACGGAAACATGTGAGGGCCCCAAGCGAGGGCGTCTTCAATATGTCGTCCGACGAGGATTCTTCTTCGATGGGATCCGAACTACAGACACTGTTTGGTAAGATCGCAAGACGCCCCGCCGTCTCACTTACCCATGAGCAGAAAATGGAGAGGCAAGCAGCCGCTATCGCTGCTGGGTTCTTCGCGAACTCAACGTTCCAGAACTCACCTAGTCCAGAGGATCTTCCTGCTCCGGACTTCGTGTAAAGTCCTTCCGTACTGCAGTGGAGGAAAATGTGTGAGGTTAGTTCATACATTGAAAATACTTTCCCCCGCCTCATTACCGCTTTCCAGCTTCGAGAAGTCAAAAAATCCCCTTACTAGCCCGATTAGATTCATGTGCCCCTCGTTTCGCCCTGCCCACCTCCAAATGCCATCGACCGACCGCAGCCAAAAGAATTGTGTTTTTAGTCTTGCTCCTCGCTATCATTATTCGTCTTTACCTTCACCTCCCGTTTTCGGCATTCGTTAGACGCGGGTCGATTGTGGCTGTCAACTTGTATTTTTTATCGGCATCTCGGGCGCATTCTAGATTTTTAGGGCCTTCACGCTTTCCTCCTCTATCCGACTTCTACCACTCGCTTCGCTATACCCGTCATGGTTTATTCGTTCAGGACATCCGCGCACGTATCGTCAGTCACCCTTTTTCAAAGGGTGGCTGCCAGCATTGACCTTGCGCATACCAATACGCAAGTCACGCTGCCACCATCTATTTTCCTTTTTTCTTTCAGGTTTCGGCTGTTCTTGTGTCACTATGTGTTTTCGTTATCGCATTATTCCCTCCTCCCACATCCATCATCATCTTCACTTCTCTCGCTCATGTCGTTTTGTGCGTTGCTCGCGAGAGTATACCAGTGTACACCAAGAAAAGACGTCGGTCTCACAGCCGACGTAATCGAAGATGGGGTTGGAAGGACGCTGATATTTTGTCCTTCCTCCGTCTTCACCGGGTTACTATTTATTATCGCCCCTCGCTTTGCCGCTGCCTCTCTGTGGTGCATGGGTGGAACATCGGTCATCGTCGTGCTGTGGACCAGTGCACCGAGCCTTTCTGACTGTTCTCCCAAGCTCCCATCTCCGATCGCTATCGACTCACCCCCTCATCTTACCTCTCGATTTCTCCACGGCTTGCATTGCGTTTCTCTTGGAACGATCTTTTGGGATTGGATGTCATATTATCATCTCTACCATTTTTGTGTCAACAACAGTCTCTCCTCCGTCCACACCGAATATTTATCTCACGCCCACTATATTATCCCGGCTCTTTATTCCACCCCACTTGTTCTTCTATCGTCTTCCTTCTTTGCTGGCGTATGGGGCGCCGCATCCTGTCGCATCTTGGTCCCTTTTCATTATTTCAGTTGCAATCATGTCTCTGTATCAAGTATAGCTTTGCATTCTCCTCCCTATCAACCTCCTTCACTACTTCTCGTCGCCTATATTCTCCATCACTCCCGCCTATCTTAGACCCCTGGGAGGGGCATATGCTTGTACTACCTATCTTTCCACTTGCCTCCATCTTCTTGACGACAATGCGCGCAACCTACACCTGCCACTCCCCACCCCCGGCCGGGTTGCTCTCCTTTTCCCCCTGTTTTGTTTCCGTGTAATATTTTTGTTGCCATTTCTTTATTTCTTGTGAGTCGCTTTGTCCGCCCAATTTTCTTTTCTGCAATTGCTGACATGAGGATTTCTTGTAGTTCTTCAGCCTACCATCGTTGCTTTCGTTCACGACGACACGCACGCATACGAAAACAAATGGACACTCAATCATCTTCAGCACTGTTTCTTTTTTCAACCTTTTCAGTTCAATTCTTATTTCTTTTTGCTCTGCAAGATCAATTTCAATAGACTGTATCACCAATCGCCTGCATACCCCACACACCCCCAACCTCTCGACACATACCTTCTATTCCTCTTTCACCCGCACAAACTATTCTACACCTCCCGCGCCATTGTTCACACTCATTTTTTTCTCGTACATATATCAAACACTCCTTAGCTTAGTTCCGTTCCCCCACCACCCTACCTTGATGTGTCCTCCTGCCTTTGAAGGAAGGAAGGAGGAATAAATTTATCGTAGTTGCCTCCAGTTTGCTAGTTGTTTCCCCTTCTTATTGGTGTATATCTTGACCATTTTTCCCAACCACCCCTCGCACTACACTACAGATACATACCACAGACACGTTACATATGAAGAAAAAGTTGTATAGGAAAGAAATATTTTGTTGATTGTTGATTTTCATATGCTTTGATTGCGAATGGATATATATGTTCTATGTTTTAATTTGTGGACTCGGGGGACGGGGATGATGGATGATGCAGAACGCCTGTTGATGGACTGCCAATTGGCACCGGTGTTCGATCACGAATAGCGCAGGCACGCTCGATGGAAGATGGGTGAAAGAAGGATCCNTGGCTGCGCAGAATGGCCGATATCTCACTAGCCTCCGAAGCGCCAAAAGCGAAGACAGAGAAACACTTTTTTTCGCGGAGGTAGGTTCTGAACTGGCGGTGGTCACGTGATGCAATGTGTCCATGAGCATTCCACCCGGTTGGGGCCTACGAGCATTCCACCCGGTTGGGGCCTACGTATCGCACCTAGTGCAGTGGTCTGAAGAAGAGAGAGTGCTCATCAATACCGCCATCCTTGTGCCGTAAACAAGCGGTACATAACTGGAGTGAATATTGTCGTGTGGGAGATTGGCTTCGAGAAGGCAAGGTTGCCACCGATGCGAGACGCTGCGTCGACTTCGGTACTCAAACGGATGCCCTATGCCATAATGACTTTGAAGCCCGCGCTGCAGAAGTTACAACTCGTAGGCCGTGCGATGCCAGTGGAATGGTTTCGCACNAACGCAGACTGAGAGGGGCCAATTTGAGAATTAGGACGGTCACGTGACACGAGCTGGACTTTTGCACCCTGGGCCGGCCCTACTCATCTCCGTTGCGAACCAAGGAGACATGCTCGCGTTGCTCTTGTGGAGAGTAAAGCTGCCCGGCCCAGATTCAATGTCCCAGTGCTCACACTGGGCTCCTCCGTTCGGGGAGAATTTCCTTCCAGTTTACAAATGTTCAAGAGGATTGCACGGTGGCATTCGAGTTCTTGAGGCAGATAGACTCCGCATCAGGTTCATGTTCAGACGAGTTCAGAGACGATCGCGGAGGAACCCCACCAGGACCACCCCCCAAACTCGCCTGGCGATGAACTGAGCAGAGCTGGGTTTGTAAATATGGTTAGAACAACAACAATGGCTTTTATAGGCGCATGTACTGCGTGCAACTAGTATAAACGCGATAGAACTGATTACCATATAGTATAATAGGACCATGTAGACTCCTGTTGGATGGCTAAGAGCAAGAACCATTTGATCGACATGAAGACGTCGATCCTGATCCTCCACAAATGATCAGCTCACAGTAGGGGACTAGTTTTGTGGACGTCGAACACCAGTTTACCAAGGATCTGAGCTTAGGCAACGCAGTGAGACCGTCTTGCGAAGATATATGGTTTTCCCGCACCCAGCAGCGACGCAATGTGCTCATAGAAAGTATCAGGAAGCTGTAGAAAGCATCTTGGCTAATTCCATCGTGGAAGAGTCTAAGAGTCTCTTGGCTTTCATCAGAACAGAACCAGGTAGTAGCAATCCAATAGCCTGTAGATTGTATCCAGAAACAGAAGCCCAAAGAAGTCGAGAGGAGAAGGTGGACAAAGTATTGTTATGTTTAAGACGCGACGCCAAGTGACCGGCTGTGCAGATCAATCTTGAAGTCCAACCGTGACTGATGTCACGACCACGTGATGCCTCGTGTTCGATCAGTGCTTACCTCGGGATCAGAAGGCGACCGAGAGTAACAGAGTTTGCGCCGCGGGGCAGACGGCCTTCGCATGCCAGCCGGGAACACTTTAGTTTCTTACTGTCACTTAGCAGTTAGACCTCTCTTGTCCTTGTACTATCATCTTATACGATCTCACGACTTTACCGACTTGGAGACCTCTTACGACTTGAATCATTACCATTTCTCCATTGACGCTCTGGACGAACTAATTCACGCGCTTATTACTCTTCAGGTACGCCACAATCTAGCTCTGATATACATTCATTGGATTCTCATTTATTGCTTTTATGTGCAGCCTGAACAATGCCTGCCGGATTTGACATGGCAGACGGAGAGCGCGATGAACCGCTCAGCCGACGTCCAACAAAGAGAGAACCGCCTAATAGGCGTAAGACTATATTAAACCTCGTAGAGCTATTGCTCGAGGAGAACGGGGAAACAGGAAATAAGAAAGGTAAGTTTCCAACTTGAACTCGACTCCAATACACTAACGCGAACTCTAGGGGGACAAAATACTTACGAAGATGAGAAGGACGAGAGTGAGGGACTCCAAGCATCATCACTCGGACTTACGTCTAACCCAGGCGCAGTAGATGAGGTTGACGAGGAAGAGCTCATGGGTGCAGAAGCCTTCAATCAATTCCAAATGTGAGCAAATGGCAACCATAAAGCACCCTGTTACTGACGTTATGTCAGGCGAGTGAACAGTCTAGACAAAGAGGTACGATTGGACCACTGTTCATAAGTGTATCCCTGTTTTGATATCAGTCGGCAGCTTCGTAGTTTTGCAAATGCTGCAAGGCAGCTAGGAAGTTCCGCTGCTATCCTCTCTTCCGCGTTCGACCTCCGCAAGCGTTTAGCCCATCTTCTCTACCTWTACCACGAAAATGCGGCAGACCTATTTCCAAGAAAGATTAAGTCCTCACCAACTCCTGCCCCCNTGGATCTCCCCTCGAAACACCACCAAAAGAAGCTCAAGAAACTACATAAACTTAGAGTTCATGCTCATTTTTCACGCCCCACCATTACAGACAAACTAGACCTGGARGAYTTCCCTGMACAGTTTGGMTTGCTCGCAAAGGATGTCACTACTTTCGCCAACTGTCTCAATGAATTCCCGGAGTTTAACGATGAAGCGGTAGACGCCTCCATTCACTCCTTTGAAACCGACCTCAAGGTGGGCATGCCTTCATCTTGGCAGCGGTCCGTCCCTGACATCACTTTGATCAGTATTGGGCATCTTGTTTATCTGAGTACTCTGGTATGTTTTCTAAACGCTTCGTCTCTTGTCGTAAGCCAATTGGAAAGGCTAGGTCAATTCCGTTATCCAGCAGTCCAACGTTACCTCCATGATTTATCATTCGAAATGGGTGACCACATGGACAGCATCACCACGTCCTTGGCCATGTTTGTTGAAGTCGGTACGTGCGCGGAATCAGGCGGGGTTTTGTTACCTGTCATTAATCCCTTTCAAGGTGTACCCATCATTAGATTCGCCCAAAAGCATGGGGCAAGCAACCTTCTTAACCTCACCACAGTAGCAACCTTTTTCTCAGCCGTCACAGCGACAACCATTCAGTTCTCCTATGAACTGAACGCAAGCAAAGTAGCCATTGCAGTCAACAGTTTTTGGTTTGCGTCCCTGGTGTTTAGTATCGCTTCTGCGGTCAACTCCCTCTTGGGGCTGACCTGGAAACAGGCTATGTAGTACGTTTTTAGTGGTTTACCCGCCTCGCTCTCATCCTAATTTATGATGCATCAGTCGGTCTCCAGGTCACAGAGTCCCCTGGTGGGTGTTAATYTGGATCAAACGTTCGCCATTGGTTCTGCTAGTCATGTCCGTTGCTTGTTTCTCTGTCGGTCTATGTTGTTTTGCGTACGCCACAAACCAAGTAAGCAGAACAAGATTATATGAAAAGTGACGATATACTGATGAAACGATCAGCACTACGTCACGTCGATCTTGACCACTGTCTTCACAGCTTTCACCTCGTTTGGCTTATGCGCTGTCTCACTCTGGTTCATGAGTGAAAGGTGGACATACCTACGCCACAGTGGTAAGAAGTGGCTCAGTGATGTCCTTTTTGATGCCAAAGAACAAGTGTTTAATCTTCCCGGGATGTCTTACCCCAAGACTTGCTTCCTATGGGCTTTACGTCGAATAGGAGATGCAAGTAAACGAATGGCTGTTGTCAGCGGGAGGCTTGTGAGTGCAGTGGGACGACGCTCCTCCATCGAAGAGAAAGATGGTGTCAATGACTTGGAGTCAAACGGTCTGCAGCTAGGAAACGGCACCACCGGTGATTCCCCACATATCCTGTCTAGAATCCCTCGCTTTTCAGATGTCAGTCATGCCGCTAGTGGATCGGTCACTGTTCTTTCGCCCTCGCCAACTTTTGACATACCGGGTTCACCGACAAGCATAACTTCCGAAGGATCAGGGATGAGCCATGGGAAGCAATTGTGGAGGAATGCTATAAGGACTGTACGGATGCGTTCGGCAGTGTCTGCTGCGTTGGCTCAATCGAGCCCTAGAAACCCTCAAAAACAACGAACTATGTCTTCTAGCGCTGGTGCAAAAGGTGACAGCAGAAAGACGGCAGAAGGTCCACTTGCTCTGCGGTCGCGCGTGANGGCTCTGACGCCCAAGCTCACATGCTTGGAGAGTACCCAAGAAATCCACGCTCATCAGGCGCTCGTGAGACACTTGCAGTTCTCTCCCGATGGAAAGTTCTTGGCTACTTCGAGGTAAGCATGAAACTGTTACCTTCGGTATTATTGGTTAAGTTGATTATTTGTATGACCTCAGTTGGGATAGGACATCAGTTATTTTCCGTGTCGGGGTAAGTTCTGCCGGGCATGCGTTGTCGCATTCCTCTTCAATCATTGGGCTGCAGGATCCTATCGAATCACATCGCATTCTTGCACATACACGAGGGCGAGTGGGACAAGTTGCTTGGTGAGCCATTTTGCTCTTGGTTCATCGACCTCTAACTCACAAGTATCTCAGGTCTCCAGCTGGGAAGCTTCTTCTGACGAAACTGTTGCGTGGAATCAAGATATGGACTGAGGTTGGCACATACGAGAGAAATTTATATTTGCTGTTTCTTACAATTCACGGCAGGATGGGGTTTGTAAGAAGACAATCGAGCGTCCGGTGGACGTCGAAGCTATTGTATGGATGCCGGGCGGAGATGGCGAGTCTCCTTGGATGTACTCACTGTAGCTGTACTCACTGTCTGTGCCCCAGCTATCCTTTCGGTGGAAAATAGTGATGTGATCAAGATGGTAAGTTGACCCGTTCTTCATATGCGACTTCAGATTCACTAATAGGCATGATGCTGCAGAACACATATGGAAAGGTGAGGAACGCCCGATCTGTAGAGACACCGTCTGATCGTGTCTCAAGGTTTTGGATACATACAACTTTGGCCGAATCAAACTTCACGACGTAGCTGTCACGCCAGATCGCACTCGCATCTTAGGTGTAGGTCCCTTGTTAGAATCTCCCAACGGACTGCGGCCAAGCAAGTGTCGTGCAGAGAAAAGATTAATCAGTTCGTGCTCAGACATCTTATGCTCCGAGTTCACCTCCTGACGTTTTGGTAGTCTATAATATGGAGAACAAACAGATTGAGAGGTGCGAAGATGTTCCACCAAGGCTTCWACTTTGTTTAATAATTATTTTCCAGTCAAATCCCATTGGTTAATGATGTTCGGGATGTAACACTATCTTCAAAAACTAAGCTTGGTTTGTATGCGTTGGTTAGCTATGAGAACAAGGTATGCGCGTTATCAATTGAACTTTTTTGGCTCTTTTAATTTACAAAACACTTGCAGGCACCCCCACAACTGTGGAAGATTGACTACGTCAGAGATCGTGATACAAACAACCAAGTTGCCAGGCCTACACTGAAAAAGACCTATCTTCCCCGAGTGCCAGTAGATTTCGCAGGCAAGTTTCCTGTAGTGTTTTTTTCGCTCAGGGATGCCTTACAAATCCTATTCAGGTTCCAGCTATTTCGGTGGCAAGGATGACGAGCTGGTTCTTTGTGCAGGAAAATGTACGTTCTGTTGTTCTTGACATTGAATAACAATGCTTACTCTGAATAATAGCGAGTGACATCCATATTTGGGATAAAAGCACTGGAGACCTTCTACACTACATCCGGGCACAAGCATCTGGCGGAGATCTCACATCGATTGCTTGGAATCCTGCTGTTGATGATCCATATATGTTTGCCACCGGCTCTCACGATGGGGTCGTTCGGATTTGGACAAAACCCTCCCCTGAGATGATCCTCAGGCATAGCATAGTTCGAACGTCCTCCCCTGACTTTGATTTGAACATGCAACGAACCGACAGTCCTCTATCCCAAGCAGACTTCGCATCCACTGTCAGCTCACTCAACGGAGATCATTACTATACGGATGCTGGAGGGGGACCATCTATGAAGGACAGAGCGATAGCTTTTGCAGACGATCTAGCTGCTGCTGTCAGACGAACTCACAGTCAAGGCCTCAGTCCGTACCCCAGCAGGGACCAAAGCAGAGTTCCAAGCAGGTCGAGGACACCATTGATGGACGATCATGATCACTGACGACGACGACATGCGGGCAGGCTGGATCTCCCTTCCTAGCACCTTTGCTGCTAGCAAGTATTACATTTACTTGCGTTACTGAATTGGAAAGACGAGCGAGTATCTATGATAGACATTTGTAGGATGTATAGTTAAGGTAGACAGGATGGCTGGTCTTCATACTACTACCCATGTTTCTGTTCAAGACAAGAGTTAACATGTTATTATAAAAGTCAAAGTGGGATAGGAAAGCAGTCCCCGACAGCAAAACTACTCAGTTTTGTTACCAATAATATAATACCATGTTGCAGCCAGATTCAGGGACTTGTCAGTCGCGTTTTGAGGATACACGCAGATACACGGTAACATTTCCATGACTATTATAGCAGACTTTGATATTGGTATGAGTACCGATTCCATTTCTAGTACAATGATTCTGTATGTAGGGACGGCAGAAAGGACAGCCTGAGTGAGATTGGCCTGATATACTGGCTAATTAGTGTTATTGAAAGGTCCATTTCCCAGCATTTCAAGATCGCTGCAGCCATCCAACTTCAAGCCCAGTCATGGTACGCAAGCTTTCGGGATACGAGCGATTGCTTTCTTTCAAAAGAGAAGCTAGCCTACGGCAAATCTCCATAGGATAGTATAGGTATTCCGCCTGCGGAAACCCAGGATGTCTGTCCAAGATGCTATAAATGGGTCAGCAATGCGAACAGGTGCTACACTGAGAGACATACGTTTTCAAATCCACAGAGGATTCAGAGGGACTTATGAACTTGAAGAGTACTTTTGCGACAGTCATGGAGGCGCTTCGTGGCAGAGTATACCGTGTTTGCATGGTGTAGGAGAGCTGCATGCTCGGTTTGAATAGCCATAGCTAGTTGAAGATGCCGGTATTAGATGGAATCGGAGCATAAATCAAGAAGGCATGCTCACCAGAATACGCGGCCGCTCCTGTTCTTCATCGTGGATCACAAAGCGATAAGACGCATGAGCACGGACGAATTCGGTCATGTCCTCAACGATGAATGCGGATAGGGGAATCTTGGTCGGTCTGGACAGGAAAATCAGTTAAGAGGGTGGCAAAGANGGAAGATAATACTCACTCTGCCGTAGGACTAACAGGTCGAATAGCATATTTTAATAACCTATATACAACAGGTTTCTTGTCCTGGTTGCTGAACCGAGCCTCTTGACATCTCCCAACAACGGCACCGCACAAGCACCTGACCAGTCTCCAGTCTTCTCCAGTCTGCAGATGAACGGTGTTAGAATCCGAGAGCGTACAATAAAGAACGGAAGAGAAAAATGAAATAAAAAAAGTGTGCTCTCGGACGTAGCTCCCAAGACGTTGATCTTAATAACATGAGAGTTGTTTGAACGAGTTGGTTACTCTAGGACACTTTGTATCAACCGATCAGATGAGTCGCTCATCCATATCCCAATAAACACGAGAACAAACTCGGTTAGCAGGGATAGGATAGAGACAACCGCTGGTAGTTTATGCCAGCGCCGGTCTTCTTATTGGCCCGATGGATATATAGACTAATGAAGGAAGAAGAGAGAAATGAACAGCACTCACCCTGGTTTCGGTGGATGCACACAGGTTGCTCTTCGAAACAGACCCATCTTCGAATAGGATGTAACTTCCACCCACCAACGCCTCGCCACTCTTGGGCCAAAAGCCACCCTTGCCATTCTTCATCACTTCTTCGTGCAGTTTCTGATCTGCATGGCACATCCAGGCATCCACCAACTCCTCCCAATGTTCGGAAGGCAGATCTCTATATGTCTGCACTTTCGACGATTGGACCAAAGGGAGAGAACACGATGAGCAAATATACGTGGTCGGCATAGCTTGCATGAGCTGTGAGGCGTCGAGCAGAGGTTCGGAGTCGGGGGTACTGGCGGGGGAAGGTGGTAGTGTGGTGTGAACTTTGATCTCGAAATGCCCGCTCTGCACCTTGATTTCCTTCTTTCCTGGTGCTGCACCGCGGCCGGGGAGCTTCAGAGGTAGCGATGCATTGGGCCCACTCTTGACAACAAGCACATCTCCACCCTCTGGACCGCCAGGAAGCACTTCAGCCTCGAGGTCGACGCCCGGTGTGGCGCCCGTAACCGTGAAGAAGAAGAGGATATGTTGGAGACTTTCCCGGTGTTCAGCGATGAAGCTCACTTCAAAGGACACTGTAGCATATATCAGGAGGAAGTTATAAAAAATAGAATGAAAGATACATACGCTTTGGACTAGACTCAGAAGACTCTCTGCTCATATCTGTAGCAGGGGGCGTTGCTCCTCTCGATCTTGTCCGTGAATGTGACTTCAACCAAGCTAGTGGCGGAGCAGATGCACTCCGGTCTCTGTTCTTATTTAGGTGTTTTAGTTTCGACCACGATGCAGGCGGCGTCGGCGTTGACGCTTTTAACGGTAGGGGTGGCGATGGGGGTCGCATTTCACGAACAAATTCTGGGAAAGACAGCAGAGCAGTAGGATCTTGCCTTATCGACTCTGAAGGAACAGATTCTCGTATAAACTCCGGGAGAGAAAGGAGGGCTTCCGGGTCTTTAGTCCGTGGTTTTCCTAGGRTGGCGTCCTGACCGTGGAGCCTACCAGAACTAGAGTGTTCTGCTAGATGCTCAACGAAGGCTTCACGCTAACACGGGGGAATGAGTAAACGTCCTTGAAATGTGCNAAGAAAACATACCCTTGCTATGTCTCTCTGTTTGGCCCTCTCTAACCGCGTCTTCATTCCRCCCTCCAAAACMACRGTTTGGTTCTTCATCGTGCGATCTGACGCCCGACCAATCATCTCCATCATATTCTCCAACTCTCTTGAATCTTTCTGCTTCCCCTTCCTTTCAGTGCCGCCTTCTGCATCTGCTCAACTTNCGACGACTTGAGTTCAACGCGTTGATTATGRAGYTGTGGYGCCACAATGTATARTCGATCTATGGCCATCGTCACGGCCTCCAAATCTAAACGCATYTTCTCATTTGATATACTTGTYGACATTCGTCKMTGAACCATAGATTTGGTGTCATCAAATGGGAYTTTCGCGTCTCCGTCGTATTCTGGCAGATCCTCCAAGTCATAGTCGTACTGTGGGGGCATTTCGTACTCCGCAGGAGGACGTTCTGTGCGCTCTTTACACATCRAAGCCACATACTCRAGCTCTTCGTCGATRCGTGACCACAGTAGAGCTGCTTCAACTGCAGCAAYAGGMGACGAAYYACCGGGCAGATGCTGCTGGGAATTCTGACGTTCTACTTGGAAATCGCTAACCTGACGCTTCAGAGTAAGGAATGGATTTGTTGTAGAGTTGTCAGTGGGAGACCAAGGATAAGCAGGGACGAGTTCCTGCGGGGGTTGGATGATGGAAAGCCGGTTTAAATGMGAGAGTAAGGTAACGAGTGTCTGCGCAAGTGCTGCATCGGCTGTGTCTAGTRAAGGCACTAGCCGATCTACTCGTAAAGAGAGCTCCGAGRTGAGGTCAGAATCTGACTCTGGTGAGGCTATTTCCATCATCTCATSYTGGCCGTCTTGGTTTCGTAAGTTACWGACCARCGTGTGGAGAGCTGAGCCTGTACTCATCCCAGCGGATGAGGAGCCCTGGTTGCCCGATGGCATAGAGTGACGCCTGTCGGGAACTATTGGAGACCAGTTWTCAGTTCCAGCCAGCAAGGTGTTGAGAGTGGTTATGCAGGACCGTTCGACATAGGCTATGGAAGGCATCAGTTCTTGCTATCAASAAATAACATGTGAACGRTGCTAGTCARRWTACAARATGTAATGCTTACCGTTTTATTAGAATCGCTTTCTTTTGTTAAAGCAGTCGCGTTGGATGGGCCAGCCTCCCGGTGTTCGCGTTGCATATCAAGAGACTGATGTGTGCGCAGTTGTTCTCTAGGAAATGGTGCTGGGATGGAAGACGCCAGGTCCGTAGGCATCCCTCTTGTCGTGAGCTCCTTCTTTGTGCGTACAAGTGTCGCCATTATCTACAGAATCTGCAGCAAACTTGAGGTAGAATCGTCGCGGGAAGTGGTGGTAAACGGAGAAGGTCGAAATGCTATATCCGGCCCAGAAATTATTGATTTCTATAGTAGGACAGTTACCCGGCAATGCCGATGCCCGACCGTCACTGATCCGCTTCATAAGCCAGCCCTGGGTATATTGTGCCCGTGGCCCTTCTTCCTCCCCATCTTCGTTGCTAATAGTAGCTTTCTGCGTTCGAATGAAGCTTCCTTACCATTTCAATATGAAGTAGACTAACTACTATTAGTGGTGTTAAAGCATTGACATGCACCATCCTCGTTCTGATCTTCGTGGAACTAATGAAAACACGGCGATAGAACATCTTCTGTGAGTGTTGCCAATAAATAGTTATGCGTCCGCACCTATCGTGCAAGTCACCAACCACCTAGACCTCAATTTCGTGAAGAATGCCTCTGGAATCTCCTGCTCCCCTGCTAATTTCTTTCTCCAGTATCTTTTAGACCATTCTTGCTATTTTTTCAAGTTTCGGATCCATGCCCGTTGGTTTCCTGACGAATGCCCCATATTCGCTATCTGCTCCCACTGTCTGTGCCTAATACCTTCTTTCATCGGTTTAAATACGCCGATAGACGTGGTAACCAAGAGGCACGCCAATAACTGAACGTTGAACCCTTCACCAATTGGAAAGCCAAGCATCGTCGATTTTTCATCTCCGTGGGTGCTATGCTGCTAGGAATATTTCGTTCCAGTCTTCAAGTATTAAGGCCGCAGATCGCACCTCTGTTCTGAACGCAGATCATTCATTCCTCAATAGTTATCAGCTGATAAGACACTTGTGGATCATGCTATCAACACTGTGTGCGTTTGAGCAGTAGACAGAACCACTGGCAACAGTCCAGGACACAACAATAAAAAAGGTTCAATTCATATTCATCTTCAAGTGTTCCCGGCCTCTTTGTTCCATTGAATCCGCTGAATGGAGGTCGAGGAAACCCTTTTCTTTTAAGGATTCGGAAGAAGCGGATAGCCATTACTCTGCCACTGTATCACCTCCTTCCGAACGACCAGAACACAGACGTGATCTTGACTTCGTACTCCGATTCCTGCCACGACGTCGACACTATGCTTTCTCCTTCTGGGCTCAAAATAGTGGATTTCACGAAGGGATATATGCAATATTATCAATTTACCCTATTCGATATGACGTCGAACAAGAMYTCCTCGATAAAACCGATGGGTAATCCACAATGCACGTCTACTTCGAACACTCATCACAGATACAGAGCAATGGGCAGCTGCTAGTAAGTCAATTACATTCATTGTTTATTTTTACCTGAACTCAGGTCTAGATATTCAACCTCTCATCGTGAAAGTGAGCCAAAATACATTTGGTAATGGAGATGTACGAAAGTGTACGAGCCCCTCGTCTGGATGCAGATCATCAATGTGCAATCGCGGACACAATAGTCAACTGTGGTCATACTCGTAAAGACCCTCGTCTCTATCTCTATTGCAACTTTCCAAAGAAAGAATTGAGGGTAATGGCCGTTCTTCAACGGCGGTGCGTAGTTTTCATAGACTTCGTCTATTCAGGTGTCCACCGTGCAGACTTGATCCCTACAGCCACTACATCTATCCAATCCTTCCTACCTCCGTCTTCGTGGACACACGACGGAATGAGAAGGGTGAACGGGTGGCCTACGGGGAAAGAAAGGAACATGGGTGTGAGTGTAACTGAGGGGAAGGACACTGAGCAGGCTGGTTCGTTTATTTCATACATATATCTTTCTGCCTGATTCTTGGTGATAGACAGAGTCAGTTAGTCTTAACGAATGACGACTTTTACTAAACCAATGCTTCAATGATCGGAGGGCTAGATTTCGTTGGGGATCCCTGGTTGTTTTGGATAGGAACAAAGTGTTGACCGTGTAACGCGAGTTCTATCTACGACGTCACCACTGCCTATGGCCATTTTTTAGTAACGCTCTGGGACCCTGAGTCTAGCCATGGATGCAGAAGATGCCTTATCAATCGCCAGAGTTTTGGTGTAAGTCTATCCTGTATATGGGAAACCGCAATTTGTATGTCGGTCTCTTTGGTGTTTCAGTGCTAGGTTACTGACACAGATATGGATTTGCTAAGGTCCCTATACCATCAACGATGGAAGTAATGGCTTAGGCGCTCTGCAACAGGCACTGGGACAAGTTATGAGGTACCGCATCGCAGATTAGTCGGGCTCATTTTCAGTTTCTGCTGCTCGAATATGTTGGATTCATTATCTATACATCGAGGTGATGTTGTTCTCTTCTGAGGTTAGCCAATGTTTACCAAAATATCGGTAAAGTGCTGCCTATATATTTCATTTCTACTCTACGCTTTGTTCTTGATGGTGTACCTCGTCATTTCGAAACCTGCGACCCCCGTTTGGATGCCCGGTTCTTGTGATAAAGAAGTGCCTACATAGGCGCTGCAAGTTGCTCTCATTTTCATGGTTTCAATTCGATAGCGGGAAAGGTTAATACACCGGGCGCTTGCAATGAACAGCCCTCTTTGTGATAGGTGAGCGTTAAAAAACAATTTGTCGATTGGTTTCCTTTATTTGAAGCAGCATCCCATATTACCCTGACCAACTTTTCCCCGCCTCGACGATACGATGGACAACTCTGGCAACGCTCTCTCTCCACAGACTACGCTCCGAACTGATACGAATGAAGAGAAACGCTATAAGGAGCTCTTAAAGGACCCCGTGGCTGCGTTCCAAAGTGCCAAATTTTCCAATCGAGAGCAAAAATACGATGCTAAGAGTAAGAGTCATGTTTCTAGTCTTGATAATCCTGTAATTGGCGTGAGACATTAACGTGTTGTCTTCTAGCACAAAAATTCGCTGAGAAGCAAAAACAGGGCCTCGATGCTTTCGAAACAATCGATGCCTGGTATTCAAACAACCAGTCGACTATATACGCCGCCTCCCAGAGTGTCGCATCTCTGGGTACCAATTCCAAGGCAGCGGACCATGCAATATCCGAATTCAACGAAACCGTGAAGATCATAATTACGGGGTTGGAGTTCCTTGGCGAGATTCATCCTTTTATTAAAAGTAGATTATCTTGGCTTCGAGAGCTCTGATCTGACCTCTGTGCAAGTTGCTGTCTCTGCGTTCAAGCTCGTTGTTACACTTGATCTCACACGCCGAGAAAACAATGCGAGGGTGGTAGCATTGAAAATGGTAATGCAAGACATGATGCTTGATCTATTTCAGTAAGTGCTCTCTCTCAGTACAGGCTGCAATATCTTAGTGGTTGACATTCTTTCCAGGCTCAAAGATGTTCATGATACGCAAGTACCAGGTTCGGGCGGAAAAACACTCGAGGATGCCATGACGGGGCTGGTGCGAAGGATAGCTGCCGATATCAAGGACAGTGGTTCATTCTGTGATCTCTATGTCAGGAAGGGCATCCTTGGTTTGTACATTGCTTGCTTATCTGGACATCTAGACTTCTTACTTCATTTCTGTTGCAGGGAAGATAATGAAGTCCTGGGAGTACGAGGCACGTCTCGTTGAGCAGATCGAGAGGTTCAAAGAGCACAAGAAAGATATAACATATCGTCTCACCATCCATACGGCCTGTGGTATCGATGCGGCAAATGAAAAGCTCGCATGGCATACCGCTACGCTAGAATCTATGGAGAAGAAGACAGATATGCTGCTTGTGATGCAGGTGCTAAGAACTCCTCACGAGCAAAGCATCCTACAGTTCATCGAGTCTCACGGTGGCGTGAAAGCATGCCTCGAAGATGATGGACTGCTTCAGGAGCTACTAGGAAAGAGTAGCGAGGATACAGACCTCATGGATAGAAAAGAGGGGTCAACAAAGGCCACAGACACTCTTGAAGATACGAGGAAAATGTTGAAAGAAGAGCTTGCTGAAAACCTCGACGAAGCGCTCAAGAAGAACTTTGTGCACTTCGCAAACAAGCTAGCGCTCCAGAACCAGCATTTGGAGTATCAACTCAAGAATTCTATTCATCTAGAAGGGAGAAACATCATGAAGGCCATAACAGCAGGTGCTCATGACCTGATTATCGATACGGTAAGTCTATCCTAGTCAACGTTGGGACCGTTTTCCAAACTGTAATCCCTTCTTTAGCATCTGAAACGGATCTGGAAAAGCATGGTATTCCCGCTCCTAACTCGTCCGTTCTGTATCTCATTAATTACTTTTAGGGATGGAAAATCAGCGTGAAAGCGCGACACTTTGTCTTAGCTCTTCGTGACGATATCGCCAGTAATTATGGTAACGAATCGTCTCCAGCTAGCGCCACCAGTGGACAATCTATATCCTCGTCTCTCCCCAACGATGATCAGTGGGCACTGAAATACATTGATATCGCCCACGTTCAGCCCATTCTCGAAGCCATAGACGACGATAGTACAGGTTTCATAAGCATCAAAGAGGTCAACTTCTTCACGACATCTAAGCCTGATGATTGGAGGTTTGTATATCTATGTCCACAACCTCAAAAACAACACTAATACATATTCCCAGTCTTCTTTGCTGGATTGCCTATTGGAGTGAAGGTATTATTACCTATTATCCACCAACCTCTCATCTGTTAAACCGAAGATTCATTTATCTTAGGGTGGCATCACACAGTGGATAGGTATAGAAACAAAATTTATCGCATTCTGCAGGAGATGTACAAACTTGCCMAAGCTGTTCTCCCTTTGAACCGTAGCATTGTGGATCGACATCTCACGACATGGCCATTCGACGCAATAAACCGAATTCTACACAGCGTAACACCTGCTAGAAGGATCCTCGATAGCCAAGAATTGAGGAGGATTGTAAAAATCTATGCCATCTCCGAGGAACAACGACTAGAGCAAAATTTAATCGGCTCTGGTTATGTTGTCGACGACTCCAATACATTATCTCTTATCACAGGCCCGGGGCGGATTGAAAAGGTGCGCCGATTTTGTCGAAGGGAGAGTATCCATAAATCTTGAATTTCACACGGCTAGTTCCTATTCCCGATGTTATACCTTCTTCTAAGACGAGATCTCGCAGTGATCAAAGTTGCCACAGCTCATATCCTTCACGTCAATGAGTTCTCCGGGCTTCAAACGAGTTTTATGAACTTGATTCAAGCGGCTATTCGCCGTACAGAACATCTTTCCCGTGGGTGTCCTGTCCTATATGCGTTTACATTCTATATGAGTCTGTCCTTAGATGTCTATCAGCAAACACAGGTCAATGCAGAAGAACGGCTAGGATGCTTCGCTTTCGGAATGGTGGGTGGACCTTCTTACTGTCTCTGTATCTCTCACTGAAGAGCAAATGTGCAGCTGAAGCCGCTGTACAACATGCAGTATCAACGCTATCCCCGTTCAAACATGATCAGCCAATGGAGATGTGAAGACCAGACCATTGAAGTCGAATTCAATGAAGCACTGCAGCATGACATGCACAAACCACTCGATCAGCTTCTTACATACCCCGTAGAAGACGCTCTCGACTCTTCAATCTACGACTTCGAAAAGCGTTTTGTCGAAGGGATTCCAGATGATTCAAAACACCCCTTCAGCGGATGCTGGTCAGGATACTTCTACTACGGGAAAACAGACCATACACGAGCGTTGGTGCGCCTCTGGTTGAATGAACCTGTGAGGGGAAAGGATGGAAAATTGGTGGTAACAGGAAAGGCGGAGAACTATCTGGGGACCATGAACGTGGGAGTTAAGATTGTGCATGAGGGCAACCGGTATGCGACGATGAGCCTACCCCAGGAGTGGATTACAGGTTTCAACCGAGGCTGGGGGCGTCGACTATCTGCTTCATTATCATTCTTCCCAGAGAGACAGATAATAAAGGGAGACTGGGAATTCCTTGGTGGAGGTAAAGAAGGCAACACCATCGACTCTGGTACCTTGCATTTCTCTCGTACCCCCGCTTGGCTTGTCTCCGCCAAACCAACACCTTCCCAGTTAGCCAACAACGCTGCCAGGAGCCACTGGATGTTTGCTATCAAAGCTGTTATCAGCATTTTCCGGCGCGAAACTTTTGATAGGAAGTATATCCGACTGATGCTAAAGCAGCGACTCAGGTTATTGGAACTTGAAGAACGACGTTACCTTCGGTCGCAAAATTTCTCCCCTATCAAGNCAGATCCATCAGGTTTCAATGAGCTGCATCAGCACCAACGCATCCTCTGTCCTACCGATGCTAGGTTTTTCAACACGATGGCAAAATCTCGTGCAGCGAAAATACCAGTTCATACGTGAGTTAGCCATGTTAACGTATGTTTTCGTACCATTTCTGATGACACTCTAGGGGATTCGTGTGCGATAACTGTAGTAAACGTCTTCTCTATGGAAGGTTGGTTTGCATCAAGTGCCTTGATGAGAAATTCCAAGATACATTCGACCTTTGTCTCTCCTGCCTTGACGGGGTACCGCGCAATGACAAACGTTATCGACACGATCTTTCACATCCGCTACTAAAAGTCGAGCATTTCATCCATGATCCTGAATTCGCACGGGCTATTCTGGCTGCCCGGCAAGTTGGAGAACGGGCGAAAACATTGTTTCGGTCGTTTGGGAACAGTGGCACGGGAAACACTGGGACTACATCGGCGGCCCCAACATCCTCAGCCGATAGTGAGATCGAGGATGCTTCACTTATAGACAGCTCTCCAAGTTGCTCCTGCTGCAAACAGCGCATAAGCCTTCCATGCTGGGCCCGCGTTGGAGGTAGTGAGTACCTAAGTTTCTCATAGAATCAAGATATAAACTCCTGACAACATACTTAGATCTCGATCAATATGTCTGTGTTGGATGTGAATCCAAGTTTGCGTCAGAGAAATACGATCCCTCTTTGTTGTATCCAAAACGTGGCGAAGGCCAAACTCATCCCGAAAACACCATTGATTATCCCCTCGTTTATATTCGGTACATCGAAGAGGTGAAAGGTATACCAAGTTCAATGGAGAAGTTAGACGTCTTGGAGCAGAAGCTGAACGATTTGGAGAAGAAGATAGACGAAAGGTTCGAGAAGTTGCAGTCCCTGTTGRAAGCAAAAGTTTTAGAAGGCCCTGCATTAGTGTCAGGGCCAGAGGTGGCAGCGTCATCCTTCGAGTAGAGGTCTAACAATATCCATATTCCTGAAATTTCGGCCCTTATTTATTCTCCAATTCCATTTCCGTCGGTCATTGAGAGTGTAGGTGAAGCTTAAATGCTGACTTGACTTGACTTGGTTGCCTATCGAGTTTGGGTTACAGTAGCAATGAGTTGGAAAACGTCGATAGCAGACAAGACTTGTGTCAAGATGGCAGACGCGATACAATTTTAGTCTGTCGATTTTAGAGACAATCTGCAAGGGTTACTACTAATTTTCATTGGCCATTGACGCAGGGAGGACTTTCGGGATGGATAAAGTTACGCAGTGTGCCGGAAGGGGGAGAGTGAACGTGCTCGACGCGGCGCGTGGGGCGATAGGTGCCAGAGTCGGTGGAGGCAGGACATAGTTCCGCACGCCTGTATGTGATGTGTTGAGTATGTGGAATACTTAAAATTTTAAGAAACGCGTCACCTTCTGGTATCCTTCTTTTCTTCTGCATTTTCTGTACCACTTTCGCCAGATCTTTCCTTGCCTTCCTCTGCAAAACATCCACCATGTACTGGAACGTCTGATCCCGAATGATGACCTCTTCACCTGTGGCTTTTAACATCTCCATTCCTTGTTCGAACCATCCCTCGTGGAACAAAATGCGAAGGATTCGATTCCTTATGAGCATTCTGTGCTTCGTATACGAGGGATGGCTTGTGTTCCCGCGATAAGCCCGCTCGTGATATCCTAACCACCTTTCCTCGACTTCCTGCATCAACTTGTACCCATTGTCCGGTGTCACAAGCCGAACGATAGATGGTAGAATCTCTCGAAAGATGAGATCATCATAGCCCTTTCCCGCCACAACGTGTAGAAATTGATAGATTATGGGAAGCTTTGGTTGCAGAGGCGCGCTCTGCATGAGAGCAGTACGTATCGCGGGATATGGCATGTCCTTGAACGCAGGCTTATGTCGTAAGCCAGATAATGGCCACAGCTCGTGTAAGTCTGG
The DNA here is from genome assembly GCA_004354395.1 of Chondrostereum purpureum. Lineage (NCBI taxonomy): Eukaryota > Fungi > Basidiomycota > Agaricomycetes > Agaricales > Cyphellaceae > Chondrostereum > Chondrostereum purpureum. The sequence goes on along the minus strand of LBLO01000272.1, from coordinate 11,745 downwards.
GGTCATGGACAGCCAAGAATTGAAACCCGTGAAGTCGGAGGAGCCAAACTGGAGGAAAGATAGAGCAACATGTTCGTAGTCAGGATGTGGAGGAATAGGTATTTGATGTTCGTTTAGATGGATTCGCAGGCGGTCTGCTGCAGCGTATTGGCCATCTTTAATAAGAGACAAAAGGGTAGCTGGAGACTGGGCCCGGAGAGGTAGCTTTTCGTGGTCATAAGCTTTGTATTGGTGCTCAAGGTCCGTCACGGTGCAACGCGAAGCCGTGAAGGAGATTCGCCGACATTGACTCTGAGATATATTTCTAAATTGAAAAAAGGGCCATTGAGCTGTTCGAACAAGTAAACGCATTCCCTTTGGCTAGACAGATAGTCTACGGTTATCATTTTATTTATTAGCAGTATAGATGAACTAGAGTGTTTCTTGACACTCACGCATCGGAGTCTTCAGTCATAATTCACGCGCGATGATGGAATGTGGAAGGAATGAGGGCCCCGGCCAGATTCAAATGCTCGCACCCGGGTCTAGTCCATGATTTTAATTAGTAAGCAGTAATCCTTCGATCATGCCGACTTAAACAGTGTGAAGACGATCGCGTTCCAGTATGGCCATTCCTGAATTTGGGAGTTCAGAACCAGGTAAGCGTTCTTTTTCCCTCACGAATTTCTATCTGACAAGTCCATTTTCGCTACAGTTGAACGATTAGACATCACAAATGAGACGGAAGGATATCAGTTGCCTGTTGAACTGGTGGAACTCATCCTGGCATACCTTCTGGATGAATCGTTTACTTTGAAGATCTGCTCATTGGTATGCAAGACATGGGCAAGTCTATGTAGGCCACATTTATTCAAAAGGCTACGTCTGGATTTGATGCCCTCTTGTGGCCGCCACTCAACAAATTACAATCCCCTCATTGAGTCCCGAGATGCTGACAAGAAATGCCGGAGTTTCTTGAACAGTGTCGGAAACTGCAGCGAATCGGTCTCTCATACGAAAGAGTTACTTCTGAGTTGCGAAGAATCTGTCAACTATGTCAATGTTGACACGTCTCAGCCTGTCATATGCACTATTTTGGAGCGCTTCACCAATTTGGAGACGCTACTGCTGCGCTTGAGAGTTTGGACAGCACTTTCCGCGTCTGTTCGAAGGAGTATTCAGAGACTGTTCAATCTGAACAGCTTGAATACTCTCTCTATATGCTTCGATGCTCCTTACAGTGCAAACGGCCAACAGACGTTGCCCTCGATCCTACATACATTATCACCAAGCCTCCGGCATTTATCTTGGACGAGCCTTAGCAAGCTGGCTCTTTCTGCACCGCATAACACTCTAGTAGAAAGAACTAGAGATAAAATTCAACTCGAGGTGTTGCATCTGGATCTTCACGGTGTAGGAACCTTTATCTTATGGGCTTTGCGCCCCGACTCGACGATTGATATCACATCACTGCGAGAGTTGACGTTGTCTCTCTACAAGCACATTATGCACGCCGATGACCCACAGTCAATCATTCAATTGACTAGCCTTCTTAACAAAACATTGGAAGTCTTTTCGCTCGAGGTTTCGATGTCCAGAATGGCTTTCACCTTTGCACGTAAGCTCTTTACCGTCTTCACCAAGAGATCGTTCTCATTGTTTCTGTTTTTCAATGCTAGATCAAAATCCAGTGGTCAATCTCTCTTCGCTCTCCCACCTACGCAGATTCTGTGTCACTTTACACGACATTCCCACCTCAAGTCTCCATCTCACCCATCTTACAGACCCGGTCACATACCTCGCATCCCTCTTTCTTCCCCTTTCAGTGTCTTCAGCTTTGCAACACTTAGAAATACATGCCCATCTTAGTACACCTCACAACATGAACTCTCCTCTCCTATCTTTCSAATGCGAACGCATTATCCAGTCGTTGCATAACGCTAGGTGGATCCGACTAGACCAGATCCTTTCAAACCCCGAGTTCGCTTTGTTGGAGAAAGTCGTTTTCGTGATATATCTTCCCCGAGGAGGAGTGGAGATGACCAAGGGGCTCCTCCAGAAGATGGACGCATTGCAGTTCATGATGTTTCCCGTCTTATGTGCGAGAGGCGTTTTTGATTGGAGAACTGGTTAATCGTTCGCACACTGTTTATTCAAATTTCCTCTCCTTTCACCTAGATAGGTGATAATATTACGGGATGCAATCATTGTTGCTCTCTGATACATAGTCATCTCGACTAGGGGTTGATAGTCCGTGTAAAGCGTTGGGCTCCCTATCTTGACCAAAAGAAAGGCATATGGAGAAAACAGCGCTAACCGCAAAGTTGAACCATCGCAAAATTAGATCAGCGGAACCTGCCAGTGCACTGTGAATGTGCCTTCAAAACTTCAACAGAGCACCAAAAGGCCTTCTGCTCAAAAGCTAGTTATGCAGTGTTGAGGAGCCTGATAGTCAGAGCGTTCGCCTACATCATCAAAACCCGATACTCCAATCATGGAGAGAATACATATTGTCGTATTCAATACCCTACGGATGGGATACTCAATACGCTAGCAACCCAGCGGCTGTAGCATTCATTGCTTCCGAGGCAAGATCTGCTGCTCCGACAAACTCGTTCGCATGGCCAATCATTAACAATCCAACTGCAAAAACGAGCAAGATTAGGAAGGGGAGAAAAAGCGTTGGTAGTAGGACTAACCAATTAAACCAAATAACCCCAAGATACTTCCGAATACTTCGACCACGAGAATCTTGACGAACAGGTTGGGGTCAGCAGCATCTGCCAAAGCTGCGGTGGCACCAGTGATGCCGACGCAGATACCACAGAAGAGATTACATGAGCCGACAGTGAGTCCACCCCAGAATAGGGCAAAACCTGCGAAACATAGATGGTAAGGAATCAAAGTGCAGACCCAAGTGACGCGCCGATGTACCTGTGTAATAATTCTCTGGCGTATAGAGAACAGCATCGGCAACACTGGATATTTTCGAAGAGTACACAATGCCGATGATCTTTTGGTTCGAAAGTTAATTTAGGAAAGGTTTAGAGGAGGACTGATGCAATACGCACAACACCGTAGATGGCCACAACTTCACAGAAAATGATACTATAGAGGCATTAGGGCTAACACATATCATGATACTGGACATACGTACCTAATCAAGTTCTTGGTGGTAATTCTTGGTGTCCGGATGCCACCAGCAAGGATAGAAGAACCTGTCACGAAGATTCCCCTAATACGCGTTGAAGATTTGGGTTTCAATAAATCCCTCTGTTGAAATGAGATAAAGARCGCACCATCCAGCACCTAATACGCTCAGACCGAGACATAAACCAATCCCCATTCCTGCCCATGCATATGGTGATGTCTCCTCCAAAAAGCGCCCGACATTGAAAGCTTCTCCTGAACCTGTAGCACTCCAAAATAAGCTTCCAAATTGGCGAATCCAGAGCAGGGAGGTGTACCGGTGAAGAGAAGGTAAAGGGCGATAACAATGACTATGAATGTTGTCAGGCCATAACTATAGTAGCCCATAATGCGTGTAAGAAACGAAAGTAAGGAAGTTGAGGCGATGGAGAATGACGAGCAGAAGTTGATGGCTGTTGTCCGAAAGCTTCTCACGACGCCTCAACTGCATCGGACTCGGGCCGTCTTTCCGTCCTTCTGCTATGACACCAACCATTCGAGATGTACCATTTACTGAAGGGCCTTCATGAGCATTTGACAAGGTAAACATCCCTTTGGAAATCGTCAACATTGTTATAGACTAATTCACATAGAAAGGAAGAGTTCTCAGTCATTATCATAGGCTTGGATGGTGCCGGCAAGACTGTGAGTGTGGTTGACTGTAGTACTATCTTTCCGACTAATTTGTTTTGATAGACACTTCTTGAGAAGATAAAGACACTATATACGAACACTCCTGGTCTAACTCCTGATAAGATTGGCCCCACCGTTGGCCAGAACACCGGAACGATCACTTTACCGTCGACTATCCTTCAATTCTGGGACCTTGGTGGCCAGCGGGGGATACGGAGTATATGGCACAAATACTACGACGATTGTCACGCCGTGGTATATGTTTTGGATGCGGAAGATAGGGAAAGGTTGAGTGAAGGATGGGAAGTCTTTGGTAACTAATCCTTGAGTATTTCTTCGTCGCGTCTCTTAAGAACACTATAGACTCCGTCCTATCATCACCCTTAATCCTCGATGTTCCTCTCCTCCTCCTCGCGAACAAACAGGACTCTCCTCACAGCCTCTCAGTCGAAGAAATCAGACATGATTATGAAGACTGGCACCAGCGAAAGCTCGAAAGCGCAAGACGCAGTACGCGTTTGATGAGNCCAGCCGGGGGAGGGACCGTATGGCTAGTCTGGATGTTATGGGAATCTCTGCAATTGAAGGGTATACGCGTAATGCTCAGCGTGTTGAATCGTTGCTGACAACTGTTCCAGGACGGGCGTGCGGGACGCAGTGGACTGGTTGTTCCTACGGGTTCAGAATAGTCGAAGGTATATCGACTTGATCCTATTTTTCGACCAGCCAAGTTGATCTAAATTTACAGAGATACACAGAGGGGCGTTGGAAATTAAGGTCTTTGCTCAGCGGATACAGGCTCTTTGGCCGTTTTCTAAACATGACGATGTCTCTTATAAGACTGTACAACAAGAGATTGATGCGATAGTTTATGTTTGCTCCAAAATTCATACGATTTAACAGCCTATGATCATTCCCATACCTCCAACGCAAGCCTCTCATCCACGCCAGACGGCCTAGACAACAGACGATTCAGTGGCAGCTTTACAAAGGAATTTCCCAAGTATCACGTACCGGGCCAGGTTGAGTGTAGGTGGCTGGGATGGGGTAGTAGATGTTGATTTGGATTCCAGGTTCCTATTTTCCGTTTTTCAGCGAGCTGGGTCGAAATGAAAACAGAGAAGAAACTAACGCGGCCATTGTAGACCCCAGGAATTGCCACAAGGGGTCCGGGTGTTCCGTTTCCTCCACCGGTAACTTCGACTTGCCCACAAGCAATGTAGAATTGAGCTGAAATTCAACAACAATGTTTAGTGCATGCGATAGGAATCAAGGGCTTGATATATTACCTCCTCCGAAGCTGGAAGCAGAGTGCAGTGCAATGGCCTCCATCCGCACCAAGTATTGCCCACTGGGAAGGGACTTGGGGACGGTGAAAGTTACTTGCTTCGCGTTCTGTGCGGGGAAGGAGATGCTGCTGCCACCGTTTGTCACCGCTGGGATTTCGTGGACCTTGAACCAAACTGCGCCGTTCTTTCCATCGAAGCTATTCACATCACCATTGGCCTTCGCCATGTAGATGTTCACAACCTTCGCACATGGTAAGTATTGCGGATGGGGCATACAGAGGCGAGTATTGAAGACTTACACCAGCATGGTAGATACCCGTGGGGTCGTCGGCGACGAAGCCGAGAGTAGACCCAGCAGGCACACTCACAGTCTGAGCAGTGGCGCCTGTTTCACTAGTGTAGCAGGTGAAGTCGCTGCTCATCACGTCCGTGACCTATTAACATCGTTCAGATCCTCTTCCTTTCGAATGAATGAATGTCTCAACACACAGGGGATCGAGAGTTATAGTTGTTTGTTCGCCTGACATTGATCCAAGCAGGTGTGGTAGCACCGTTGGCGATCAAGTTAGGGAATGTATCTAAATCGAAGGGGACGGTTAGCAATGTGCATTGCTATCAAGAGACGTGGGACGCACAGTGAGCAGTAACAGCCCCTGCGAGACTAAGAAGCGCGACGAGGGAGGACTTGGAGAACATTAGCGGCGATGTTGGGGAGATCTTCTTCCCCGCGATCTATCATACTTATATTTTCTCGGATAATCTCCTAGGACTAAGGTTCACGGCGGAATAAGCACTTGAAGCTAACTTCGCTCTACGGTGGCCTCCTGGCAAGCGTCCCAAGACCTGAAAAGGCACATTCCCGATGTTTAAACGAAGCTTTCCCAGGATAGAAGTAGCTTGAAGGTTATCAAGATTCAGAGAAGGGTGTGCTACTGGGGTGTTGTCGGGGAATCCACCTCCATATGGCAGGAAAACGAGCGAATTCTGCGGTAGCCAAAGATTCGAAGGTTCCATTGAGAGTACCAAGTATGTTAGACAACATTCCGAGGATGCAGATCGCAAGTCAGGTACACCTGTAGACCGACTTGAATCCTTTGAGATTTTCTATTGGCGTTCGGTTTTGCCCAACTGTTGTATACTTGCGTGTCAGCAGGTGTTGTCAACCGTGAGAATCTCTTATTTGGTTTTCTCGCCGCTGCTGTCGTCGAGAAATAGCAGCACCCACGCCTCATTTTATCTAGAGGTACCCATTGCGCTCTAATGAGGGCTAAAGCGATGTATTGATTCGTTCGGTAGTGTTTTACAAGGGATGCTATTGGATGGGAATATGAACTAATACAAATGAAGTCATGCAAGCAATAGTGAAGAAATAAAGAAAATAAAGAAACATTAAGAAACACCGAGTCCAAAAGGTGGTCATTATCTACCACTTATTCTCTCAGTAACACAGAATTTGGAACGAATGAAATTGAAGGAAGAGTCAGCCTCTCAACAACGGAGCTTGCGAGGCAACTGCGAGACAGACTTCCTTGGTAGAAGTAGATGTGGCGGGACATGGAGATGTCTATGGCCTCGACATGATCCCTTAAACATGCATTTTAGTTCAKTTCTAATTGAGCTTAGACTGAGCTCATACCTTCACCCGTAGAAGTATCATTCTGGACCTTCTAACGCTGAATATATGACTCCAGTTGACGCTACGGGAATTATGCCTCCGTAGCCGTGATGCAGCAAGGATAAGCATATTACAGTACTTGCATCGGTGCGGGATAGTGCCATCCTTCATTTTCACATCTTGGTCAAACAGTGGTCTACTAGAGATCACCAGAGGAGGGTGCTGGAAACCTAAGGGCATGAAAAAAATTAGGCAAGTCCCCGCGAGAGAAAAGAGTCTTTACCATCTAAATTGAAGGATGACTCTGGAATAGGTTGATTGCTTAGAGTGGGCGCGGCTGTAGAAAGCGGGGACCAGGGGGTTGGAGGGGGAGGTGTGAGTGCTCCCGATCTTGGAGGAACTTCGGTGGTTGCTTGCACAGGGGGCTGCTCGGGCTGCAGTCGACATCGAATAAGAAACAACGAAAAAGCAATAAATCAATACTTACAGTAGACGACTCTGGACCACGATCCCTTTGTTTTCCTTGTGCTTTCTCCGAAAGGGCGGGAGGAGGCGTGTTGTCTTGGTTTACAGTTGGACTGATCAATGTCTACANGGGATAGTAAGCACTGAGATTGGAAGGAGAAGTTGACGGTTTACTGAAGATGGAGACGTTTTCTCCTGTTTAGGGGATTGCGGCGGGATTCCAGGGTTTTGTGTTGCAGATGAGGTAGTGTTGACCAGGGTTTTAGGCGATGGTTCCTGACGACGATGACGGTTGAGCTGGTGTCAGGGCAAGATGCGTCAAAAGTACCTCCAGAGAGGCCTTCTGCTGTGTCTTGCCAGCAGTCACAGGATCGTTGGTTGACGGGGTGGCTGCTATCTTAGACTTGCCAGTCCATCCAGAAGACCTTTTCTGGGGTTTACAGGCATTGGCATCTGCGGTAGTCGAGGGAGGCTCGATGGAGGACTTTGCTACTGCTGGAACAGGTGTCGCCTAATAATCATAATCATAATCAGGTATAAACCATTTCGAGCTCGTTTCTCCTTACCGCTGCAGAGGCTGCTTGCACAGCAGGCTTTGTGGTGACAGTAGATACTGGTTTGCTAGCAATGGCGGCAGTCTGATTAGCAACTACAGCCGCGGTAGACGCCTTGCTGGAAGGAGGGCATCGTCTTGCTGTAGGAGATTCCGGTGTTGGAGGAGTAACAGTTGCTTTCTTCTCACGAGTTGGAGTCGCCGGAGGGGTGGGGCTGGAGGCTTGCGACGAAGCATCTGTACGGACAGAGGCCGTTCGTGTGGGCGTCGGAGAAGTACCCGCTCTGCCATCCGAGGGAGGGTTCCCTGCCAACGCGGCTTTGGGGATCGAAGAAGACCCTGGAGTCTGGCTAGGTATAGTAGGGGTGGTGGTAGCTGCCATTCTTTTAGGTGGCGTGGCCGGGGTCAAGGATGCAGAAGCCGATGGTGAACGTTGTGAGGAAGAAGGCACTTGCACGTCTATCAAAGGGGTTGTCGCTGCAGCCATAGCCGAGACATCTGACGCCGAAGAGGCAGGAGGATGGAGAACAATCATGGGCGGTGTCACAGTAGAGGCTGTTCGAAGGGGCGTCTTCGAATTAGAGGTAGACGCATTATTGAGAAGCAGATCCCCGGTAAGCTGGGATTTTGGAGGTACGGAACCTCTGCTGGTGTTATTCGAATGCCCAGGGAGCCTCTTGAAAATCTCAACTACTACCTCCTTGAGCGTATCCTTGAGCGTATCCTTGAGCATAYCCTTGAGCATACCCTTAAACGTATCTCCTTTCGCAAGTTCTAGAAGATGAGAAGGATTATGAGCAAGACAGTAGAAAGCCCAAGTTCAACGAGACTGTATACCATCTAACGCAGCTGAGGCTTCTTTTTGAACTTTATGCTGCGTGGCGAACCATAGGCCGTTGATTGTTTCCTGGTTTTTGATGGAGAGCTCATCGAACAAGCTTGTTTTATTCTTTTGGCATTGTTCAGTGATAGTAGCACGCAGGTCATCCTTTGCTTGGGTGTGCATTTGCGTTGTGACCGCTGTTAGTTCAGACGATAATAACGTCTTGTGAGCGGTGAACTCAGTTTTAAGTGCTAATTCAACAACGAGACGAGGTGAGTATCCAAAAGAACAAATTCAAGAACAAAAATGGGAGTTACCGGTACCAGATTTGGCAACAGNCCTCTTGATCCCTTTCATGGAAGTATCCAAAGTCGCAGAAATTTCTGTGCGAATTGGGTTCACCGATGCGCCGATGGATGTAGACACGGCGTCTTGGCAGGCCTGCTTTGTTTCGGTGACAATTTTATCGAGTTCTCCGGTTCGCACATAATCTACAAGGCCAAAGCGTGAGGGCATGTCTAACCAGAGCACAGGCGACCAACTCACCGGAAGGCAACGCTCCCAAAACCGCGTTTGTGACATCCCCTACAAGACCATCGAAACCTTCGAGCTGTTCCCTGAGTTGATCGTCTACACTGTTTTGATGCCCAAGCGTCTCCTCAAGTTGGCGACTCAGCTCGCGCAACAAATCATGCGGGGGTAAGCTTCGTGCAATCTTCAGGGTGGGTCCCACGGCCGACTCAATCCTCCTGAACCCCTCACAGACAGGTAGCAGGTCATTGTTAATCATTATCCGTATATTCTTTAAATGACTTTCGAAGACGAACTGCATTGTTTTTATCCGCGCGTCCATGAGAGGTTTGACGTTACTCTCCAGAGCATCCACGAGTTCCGCATAAGATACCATATCCCGGTGTACTCGATCCACTTTGTCCACCGCCTTGACGAAAATTGGAGAAGCATGGGCCACGAAGTTGACCATGTATTCGATCTGTTCTGTGTTTAGAGATGTCTGACGACGGATGGTTTCAAGCTCCTCGTTACCTTTTCATCACGAGATTTGTTTGCTTTTTGATTCTCTTGATCACGAGCAATAATTTCCTCTTGAAACTGTTGGACCATACTAATAGACTGAAGGGACTGTTGCATCATAGACTCGAGGGAGGATATTTGTGCACAAGTGGCAGGGCCATTTCGTCTGCTGCCACGGGGGGAAGTAGGTGGCGAGATCGCAGCAGGCATAGAAGAAACTGAAGGGGAGAAGGACAAACACAATGCCCTAAGGGAGACGACGATGGAATAAAATGTGACAGAAAAGAAAAAGGCGCAGACGAGTCCTAAGATGCGCTCGTTGCCACAATAGTGACCGTCTGGAGGAGCAGCGGACTTGACGTTGAGCAAAACACCATGAGCAGGGACCTGATAGGTGTCTTCGTTTAGCGTGCGCCACACTTCAGAAGGAATGAGAACGTACCTGGAAGTGGCGGCAAACACCTAGGAAGACGTGGCCTCTAATGTCAGGCCAGAAGAGACCAAGGACACCGTAAATGACGAAGACAAGAGCGTCGAGAAATGGGATGGATTGAGAGTAGAGTTGTTGTAGTAAAATGAGCCACGGTAATGGCGGGGGTGCCTCCGCGGAGGATGCACCGTTGAGCATGAGTATTCAATGTTCGAGTTTCTGGGTAGTCTGGTGGTGGTGGTGGTGGTGGTAGTGAGATGGAAGAACAAGGAAGGAAGATGGGGGACACACACACCCTTTTAAATTATTCCGGGAGGAAGTCAGCCTCATAATCTGCACAGCAACCAAACAAGGGCTTACCCCAGAACAAGGGACATGAAGGCAATCTCCGGAGATAACGACCGTGTCGCGTCGTTGGCGCGTCCTTGACTCCCTGCAATTGAAGTCAATAAGGAAACCACGCGACCCTTATCTTTCTTTCCTCAGTGAAAACAGGCGCCCAGAAGGACAAAAAGGCACGCGTCCATGGCGACTAGATGGCGTGAAGGCAGTCGAGAAGCAGGAACAAGGGAAAGGCATGTCCTAATTTGGAGTGCCCTCGCACTGCCTACGGAACCACAAACTCCATCGATGTAGGTTGTTCATTCTCCGACGGAAGTTGCCCTACACGCAAATCCTTCTCTGCCCCCTCCTCCTCCCAAAACACCTGTCGGGGGGCTTTGGGACGCGTCCAACTGATGATACGGGGAGAAAAATGTCGAAAATGTCTATACCGCGAGATGAACCAACCTCCGAAAGCTTTAAGCCACAGGACGCGTCAGCCTTCTCAGTGGGCGCAGTGAAATATAGACGGAAATCACAAAATGATGAACTTTCACGGCTGACATTGAACTGAGCACCCTAAGACCTGGTAGTTCTGCAGAACAATCCCTTCTTTATCAGATTATCATGGAGCACAAGGCCAATCTAAGGATGGAAGCNATGATGGATATGTGGGACTAGAACGATGCTCGAGTCAACAGCCAATGCTATGTGGTGTCTTCATCGGTGCCGTCGATTATCGGCGGAGTAGAGGAACAGGACACTCACTAGAGTTGTAGGACTAACTTCACGACACCATAAACCCCGACAGCCAAAGGAATGGAACCATTGCTGTGCGTCTTGCTTGAGTGTGTAGAAACCGTTTCCTGTACCCCCTTTTCGCTGTTGCAAACTCCCAGACCTATCGCGATARCACACATATAATAGCACCATAAAAACAATGCATTGTTGTAGTCGTCCTATGTATTTCCAGTTGCCAAGACGTCGGGATAATTGTATAAAGCACAAGTACTTGAAAAGAACGAAAAACCTTGTTTGTGGAGGAAATAWGGGGTTATGGGAGTGATTAGGGAAGATAATGGGATATGGTGTCGTTATCGGAGGATTCTGGGTGTAGATAGATCGAATTTCGCTGTCTGGCGGTTATCATAGTCAATGTCTAGCAGAGGCTCAGAATCGCCACGTGCTGCCGACGGTATATGTATATGTATGTGTGGCGCAGTAATTCCCATCTTTAGCAATTCCCGAGCTATTGTCTAACTGAGTCTAACTCTCTTTCTCAAACACCCATCTCGTCTTTCCATCATGCCTGGGCTTCTGTACTCTGAACGACCAGAATGGGCCGACGTTACTGCTCTTGAACAATATGAAAACGTGAACCCATTGGCCCCGATTCTTTACACGGATGAATGTGTG
>LBLO01000271.1:0-34140 GCA_004354395.1 Chondrostereum purpureum | reverse complement strand
GAATGGTAATTATTTACGTGGGGTCAAGCCCGACCGGTATCCCCGAGGCTCGTTTTCTTTCTTATAAGTCTCGGGAAAGGTATGTACTTTGGCTATAAGTCGCGCAAGTCAATTTCAAAGAAATCATGCTCTTTATAAGTTTCGGACCGCATTTATTTTTTGGTCATTCTGACCAGCATAGCGCTCCAAGTGTCAGGTATCCGTTCCAATACTTACAAAAAACGTAATGATCCGGAAGTCTTCCACTTAGAAAGGAAATGTGCCCATCTCAAAAAGATACTTGTATTTGCAAAGGTCCTCAAACATGTACGACGATGTCATTCTTCGAAATTTCCGAGGCCATACTGAAGAATCCACTTTTCCGTGGCTTATCCCGCAACCATATTCCATCGAACAATATATCGAAAGCTCGGGACTCCAGACTTACGGTGGAGAAGACGGACCTGTGAGAATGCTCAAGTTGTAAGTTAGACCAGAGCTTCGGATGAAGAATTCCAGGGACTACTCAGACTTGGCGTGCTATTATACTGCCTTAATCAGCTTCTCAGAGGGATTTTGGATCCGATGATCAACTACATCTGTGTGTCGTCGCATGTCTCTGTGTGTAGTGGGCTCGGATGGGTGAGATGGTCACCCCACATCTACTGCTCTGTAATGACTCGGAATAGATGCATTCATCCAGCAAGTCGCTCTGTGGGTCGGTGGGCCCAATTTCCCTAGCCCATCGAACATGAGTATCTCGTCAATGTTACATCTCACAACTCGAAGTCTTGAACGCTGACGAACGTCTTTTTGAACCTCTGTGGTCCCTTGGGGGGGAAAGTCTTAGAACGTCTTCCAATCAAATCCGTCTCATGAAGCTACTCCTGAGCTCTATGCAATTCCTGACTTATTTCACCATTCCTACTCTTCGAGACAGTTGAGTGAAAAGGCTTGCTTTTGAACACTTGAAATTCGAAGTGGCTTGCTTAATGGGGCTAATCAGTATATCTAACTAGGTCTGACGGCGTTTTCCAGGTAAACTGGGGCTCCGGCTTGGACACTTTATCATAAGCCTGTAACATCAATTATCTTACAAGATATCTACAGGATCGGAGGATGCACGCGATCCAATATCTCCCCTAGAGTTACAGTTACATAATACATTAATGCTTCAAAGTTGCTATCTCAAGCCGAAGGATAAAGCACTCTCCTAACTATTGTAAGCTCGAAGATTATAAGGTAGGGTTCATTCGCAAGTGGCTCGATCACATGTTGTGTGACTGATGTGACATCTGCGCCAGGATCATTCGTTTGGGCCATTTTGGGAAGTGGCGATGGGGCGAAATATTTGCAAAGAAAAGGGTGTGCAGCTTCGCCGAGAGGGAAATTTAAGATTCGGGCTCCGGTACGCTCTGGGAAAATTAAATTTTAAGAGGCTACCGGAGCCCTTTTTTGATTTTATCCTCCCCCCTGGCTGCCCACTCCATTTACAGCAAAACAGCGGGAAGTAACGCTTATGTCATGTGATCGAGCCACTTGCGAATGAACCCTACCTTATATACATCGTTATCAACGTTTTCACAAGGAATGGCTGCTACTCCAGGTTGGTTATCTTCACCACATGAACCTTCTCGTTGCTATATTGAGTTCTACTCGAGTACTCTACGTCAGAAGACTACTCTTATCGCATCAGCTTCTGCTACTAAATTTACGATGGAAAGTCTGTAGCAGCGACCTGCCTAATAGGCTAAGACTCACCTCTCCCTACTTAAAAAAGACTGTCTGATAACACTTACTTCGTTTCATCCCCCATGGACGGATCCCTCAACTTCACCGCACATACGCAGGCGCAATGGGAAAGAAACTGCCAGCGTAGGCGCTATACCCCTCGTGTTTCACATATATTTACAGACACCTTCTAGTCGCGGCGGCGGTGATTGTTAGCTATGAATACAGTAAGAACTTCGTTTCGCACTGATTCCCCCCAAAGGCTCACCAGCGTCGTCCAGTAACCCAGTTGCCAAACGAGGTGAGAGTGTCCGGATGGATTACATTATAGTCAATTGATATCAGAAACAATATCCTAGTTCCATCATTTCTGGGTAGTTCAGAGTTGTGGCGTCCCAAAGAACTGAGCTAATCTGCGCCAACAGAGGCGAAAGCAATGGAGTGTTGCGAAACTACTGTTCCTCTGGGTAACTAATTTGCAGTTTGCCCAGTCTTACATCTCATTGACACACTATCCTAGAGTCGGTATTATAGCCTGGCATTTTCTATGTGAGTAGCGGCCGCATGACAGCATTATCTGAGGTAGTGATAACATCCTCACCAGATCCAACGCTATCGGTACGCCGATAAACATACTGATATGGGCCTTTTCTTGCTTACAATTCCTATTACTAGTGTTTATGCAAAAAGACGCCTCGATGAATGTAAGTTCGATCCCCGTCTACAACTTTGAAAGCAGGCTGATGGACCTTCTTATATAGTTGTGAGCATTTTAGCTTTCTTCGTTTGAGTCTTCCTTTACCACCATACCATGGTTCCTGTTATTCAGCTGTAGGTTTATTTTGCGGCCGCCAAACGATATACCATTAACCTTCCTGTAGGTATGAACTTTTTTCATTGGCAAAATACAGGTGCCACCTTGCAGTACGTTACTACACAAGGTCAGATATTCTTCTTATATTACTATCTATCTCATGCGTAGGAATGCAGTCATCCTCCAACTCCGTTTGTATGCCATGTATGGAAACAAGAGGGAGATCTTAATATTCTTCCTCCTCCTCACTTCCTGCGAGATTATCGCTCTGGGGTGCTTATTTGGTATTCGGAAAGAAGGGATTGTTGGTAAGTTCACAAGCTTGTTTACTTCGGTGTTTGAGCTGAAGGAAAGTGTAGGAACGAACAACCCGTCGCCTGGACTCATTATCTGTGCTGATGCCGACCCGCCTCATGAGCATTGGATGGCATGGGTTCCCACGACGATTTTGATAACAGAAACAGTCTTCCTCCTTATGGCACTCTACAAGGCCTGGCAACATTATAAGTCTGGAGGCGGCGGAAAGATCGTACCCCTTCTGGTCAAGGAATCGGTATTCTATTTTATTACGTACGTTCTTTGAGTGTATCTATATCATTTCTAAACTTATGCCGCTCTTTAGCATTTTTGGGATGCATCTGGCAAACCAAATCATCTGGATGGTCAACATCGTATGTTACAGATCTTGGTGAAAGATTCACTATTCACCTATCTGATTAGATTACTGTGAACGAGCTCTTTACCGGCTTCTCCTTTGCTGTCCCTGCGGTGCTGGCTAACAGGCTTCTCATCTCAATCCGCTGCCAAGCCTACAAGACGAATATGACATACCTCTCCGACCAAAGTGAAGTATCACAGTGGAGGGTTCCAACCATGTTTACAGGCCCATCTTCCAATCCACAAAGCGATACTCTCTATGAGGGAAGTCTAGGTCAATCCCCGGTACGATCTAATTCATTCGAATTAGCAAGTAGAGGGACACATAGTTCGGGGAAGGTGTAGGAAGCATCTTGTGTGTCTAGTGCATAGGTTTATCTGAAGTTAATTTGTATGTATTCTCTTGTTTGTAGTTGTAGGAGAAGCATGCCAAAAGTATGCCATCTGTTCACATATTGGGGCCGGTCTCGTCTGAAGACATCTCTGTGGCGTTCGCTGATCCCATGGACATTGACCAAGGTCTGACCCCCGGTAAGCTCGTTTCTGAAACATGGCCACCATGTCTGCCTCGACACAGAACATATTTCTGCTCTCTCTACTGAACGAGCGCCACCGATTTGAGCACACTATAGCTCAGCTCACGGACTCGCTACGGTCTTGTGCTAGCCTAACTTGGGTCCAGTCCAAGCAGGAATTCAAATCCAAAATCCAAAATCAAGACCAAGAGGCCATCAGTCATATTGACTGTCGATGCAGGCATAACGAAATACGAAAACCGAGATATTCTCCAGGGACTCGTGTTCTATGCTAAACAGGGCGGAATTGTTATATGCTGCGGTAACTTTAGTAATGGCATCGTCGTGCCAGACACTCCCAGGTTCTTCAAAGCCTGGGGTCTCCCTTGGGAGGCTGGCTCCTATTTCAGGACGACGTATCATCTTACAGGACGAAATATCGATGGAATAACAAAAGATGGCTTACCTGCGTCCTACAGTGCGAAAGCTACATCTTTGACGCGTGTTCTACCCGAGCACTCCCTCTACAACGCCTCTTCCTCCTCACGCGTTGAGTCCAAGGTTTTCGTACCTGACGTTGTTCCCGTCGACCCATCTGAGAGNCCTTGCTCGTATGCTCCCATTGGCGACGGTTTCTTTGGATATATCGGAGACGTGAACTGTGAGGAAGGAAGCACCAAGACTGTCATGGCCATGAGCCGTCTTTCTGTTTCGGCTGTTGGTCCTGACGAAAGGAATCTCTCCTGGGGTATACAAGTTGGGAATGGCCCACCCACTCGAGCTGGCCCACCTACAGGGGATGAGCCATTTGCCATCTACAGTGATGTGGTTCGTCAAGCTGGAAAAGACATGATCATTGGCAATCGTATGGGAAACGCTCCAAAATTGAATGCCGACGGAACACCTTCTGTATCTCAACCGACGAATCCTCAGCCATCTCCGTCTGCCAGGGATCAGGACATTAGGTCCTCGTTTAGAAACCTCAACCTCGGATCCTCTGCAAGGGCGACCAGACGACCCCGTGAGGATGAGTTTCAGGCCAGAGCAGCTAAACGTGCACTGGTTCGGGAAAAGAAATCTCGACCTGCCAGCGAGATGAAGGATAGGGTAGGTTTACCTGTTACATTATTCTATTTCTACATGATGCAACTTACATTTACCACTCCGAAGGGAAATCAACTCTTTCGGAACGGAGACTATCATGGAGCTCTCGAATATTACCAGAGGGCTGCGAAGCTGTACGGAGATCGTCCCATCTACTTGAACAATATTGCTGCAGCCTATCTTAAGTTAGAGATGTACAGTTCTTCCGTCCTCCGTTCACATGAGCGTTCCGTGGAGATGTACTTACGTTTTTGAATAGGTACGAGAAAGCCGAGGAAGCTTGCAATGATGTCTTGCTATACGAAGCCAAAAACGTCAAGGCTCGATATCGGCGCGGGATGGCTCGACGCGGTCAGTTGATGTTCAGCGAGGCTATGGACGGTCAGTGTGGCTTTGGAGCTGCTCCTCTTTTTCGCGTTCTGCAACTGATCCGCGAATGTCTGCTGACCCAAACCATTGTAGATTTCCATGCATGCGAGCAGTTATCGCCCCACGATCCTACCTTTTTGGCTGAACAGCGGAAGACCTGGAAAATCTATCATGATATGAAAGCCACTGGATGGCACGATGCAGAACAAGGATTGGATAAGTACTATCCTCCAGGTGTTCTTGTGACTGGTAAAGACGAGCAGGGTAAAGAAGTGGCACAAGAAAGCCGGCCATATGATACTCCCATCGATGACCCGGACTACTATTACGACTCTGAGAGCGACTCCAGCGATTGGGAACACGTAGGGAACGGGATTCCATGCAGAGACCACAATAGAAACCCGAAAGGATGCAGCGTCGGTGCCAAGAATTGCAAGTTCAAACATGCTCCGACCGTTGGTGAAAGTACGAGAGATGACCTGTAAGTTACCACAACAAGATTTCACTCGTGCCTCTGTCCTCTGATCATNGCTCGGTACAATAGAGGCCGTTCTGTGTGCAATGCATATCTCGTTGACGATTGTCACTTCGGAGAAGAATGTTGGTATTCCCATGATAAGACATACCTACCAGCCAAGGGGGGGTGGTGGGTGGGCGGAAGGAGGAGATCGAACATGAAGGAAATCATTGCGGACTTCAATGAGGCGGAGATGTTCAGACAGCATGTCTACGACTCAGCAGATCCAGAGGACCGAGAGCTACAAGTGAAATATGGACTTCCAGTGACGGCATAGAGACCATAGGACTATCCGGGATGTTTGTATTGACTATGGTCATCTATGGTATTTGTGGGACATTTTATCAAACAAATTGTTACCCTTATCACGGCGGTCTGTCTATGTTCGCTAACAAGGTAGGTCAATATCTACTATGTACAAGTATGTAAGTATGTGGGGATTAGGATTGTGTTATGAGCCTGCAAATATCAGGTAAAGAGGGTATTATACTACGTGTATCGATCATAAAGATATATCAGTGGAGGTAAGACACGGGGAGCGAGTAACAGCAAGAGAGAAAACAATAGGTTTACAAAGATGGCGAAGGGTATATACATATGCGAGAAAAGGGAAAATAAAGGTAAGTGACAGTATAAATGAGGTGTCCTGCACCAAATTGGTCTGCTACAGAAGATGGGTGAGCTCGTTGATAGCATTCACCGTGCTCTCGAAGAAACAATAGGCAAGGTCGTCATATGAGCCAGCATAAGCCTATCGAATATGGCGTCAGAATGAAACAGAACAGGGATATAGAGAGAGGACTAGCCTTCTTCAGGGCAGCGTGGTACCTCCCCGCGAAGTTTGTCGAGATGCAAATCGGAGGGTAGTTCTGCCGAAGAAGAGGAATAGACGCCAGGAAACGAGCCATACGACCATTTCCATCCTGTGAACAACGGAGACGTTGAGGTCAGGATCGATGGAATTAATATGAACGGATCTACGCTACCTCAAAAGGATGACATTGTGCCAGTATAACATGAAGCCAAGCGGCAACTGCAAAAGGGCTCCTGACATCACCCCACGTCTTGATCCATTGCTATAGAGGCATCTGAGTACCAACACAGGATGAAGAGAGAGATAAGACTATACACGCACCCTAGCTTGATTGCAGATATATTCCAACTCCCGGTCTACATCTTCAGCCGGACAGCATTCCACGTTATACACTTCCCCCTTGATGAAGACCTCCTTCTTAGTAGTTGTGCGCGTCATACCAGCATTGACGTAGCGAGAGCCCTGCATATCAATGCGGGATGATTTCATTAAAGTAGCGTGTATCTCTTTGATGGTTTGAGGCGTAAGGAGGGATGTGTCTTTGACAATGGGATCGAGCATAGCATAAGTCTACATTTCATGGGGGGCGCATCAGCATGTGTCGAGGACAAAGAGAAGAAAGAATTCACAGCCTTGGTATCGTTCAACATCTCACGAATCGCCGACTTGTCGTGGAGTGCACTCTCCGGTAATGATTCAATCATCCCCGCTCCGGTGCCTTTGTTATCGATGTCTTCCATGGACTGATCCCAAGATGACGGCGAGTCAGTGGCAGGAAGAAGGGATACGAGTGCAGAAGAATGCGCCCAAATGGAGGTGATGAGTACGTACGGCTCGACTGATTAAGAACACGCCCTCGACTTGATTGGTCTCGACAAGCATGAAGTTGATAAACTTTGACCATAGAGCACTGTCGAAGTTAGGGATCCGAATCTCTGAAGCGGCTTCAGGAGGAGCGTATAGGTTGGTGGGGAACCGCCGCTGTCGAGCCGACTTCCAAGTCAAGCCTTCTTGGAAGTCTATTCCTCGAGTGACGTCGACTGTAGAACGTTGAGGGATGAGGGAAGGTTGGATGACGCTCTGCAACAAAATAGAATGAGCACCTTGTTGTGAGACCCACATTTCCACTTTGTGTCGGAAGCCTTCAAGGTATTCTTGGAAAGAACAAGGGGTTGATAGTTTGGATGCAAGACCTTCCGCCGCCTGGGGGAGAGACTTATAAGGGTCACGGGTGGAATATTTAGGTGTATCGGGTACATACCTGCTCGTATAAATGAAGAGCCGTAGTAGGCGAATTGAGTGTTACATGCACGTCCGCGACCCGAACCATGAAAAACGGAGATGGATACTTTGGCAGAAAATAATCCTCCCACAACACAGCAGTCCTCCTGAGGTCAACTGCGGATTCTGCTTTGAGAGTTTGGTAGAAAAGAGTCTTGTCGCTGGGAGTCATCCCATCGGGGACCAACTGCGATCGATTTCTTCAGTATTTTTTTCACTAGGCAACAGCGTATGTTCCGCACCAATAGATCGGCAATATCGACGTTTGCCCGACAGAAAAATTGGACGTGATTGGGGAGAAGAGAAGTGAGTTCCATGGTGGCTGTAGTGGAACACATCTCCGTCCTTGTCTCCGTCTCTGTCGTTGTAGACATCGTGATCAGTGGTGAAGTCAAGCCTCAGATCCGGCACTATTGACCTTGAACTTCACGCGGGTCTCTCAGCTCCGTGGGGCTAGGTGCTCCGAGTGGAGCAGAAAACGATCGGCAAAGACACTGGAAGATTTTTTTTACCCGCTCGCTAGAGTCGCCACAGCAATCTTGTCCGGTAAAATGGTGGCTAGACGGAGGTGCAGGCTGCATGCAACAGACGCAAATGTGTCCAGATAAGTCCTGATTGGTTTCTCTCCTGTCCAAGCTCCGTGGAAGCACAACAAAACGGCTGTCTCGCCCTTCGGACACTTCCGTGTAACTTCCATGGCGATAGCATGACTCACTCCGAACAAAAATGTTGTCCAGGGGCAAATGACGTCGTTGTCCGCTTACGTGTTAGAGGCTCACGTTTATCCTCGTGGATGCCAAAGCTCACCACTTCAAGACTAAAGATTAGTGAATTTTGTGTTATCCCTGGCGCGAATCAAAGCTGGAGAAACGAGGGCTCCATCGGCTCCCATAGATTACCACAGTTTTCACGAGTTTCGTGCATCCAATTACTATTGCTGGGGCATGGCGTCCACTAGGTCTGGTATAGCTCGTTGGTGTCTTCCTCTCGAACTGAAGAAACACTGACAATTCCCATTGAGATGTGAATAGTACTTACAAATGCAAAGGGTAGGAAATGCCAAGTATACACAGTCTACTTGTCAGAAATGAGCTTGCCTTGTGGGGGAGAACGTCCTTTTGCGCGGATATCGGGTGCCACATTTTGGGATTGACAAAACCCCACACCTAGTATAGCGCCCGAGTGAGATAAACCAAGAGAGAACGTGAGAAGAAGAAGTAAACACAAACTAATAAGGCTCGGACCAGACGAATAGGCTTACGGTACATCGATTGCGCTTCTTGAGTCGTTGTTATTGTTTCCCAGGGAACAGTGCTTGTAAGTTGTGCGGAATTTTCCAGTGTTCTCCTTATTTGATAGATATCGAAAGATAGATAAATCGAGAGGGATGGGGTAAAGATGATCTTCGGAGGCTCTACGAGGACGGTTTGGAGTGAGCGTATATGGAGATCTCGCCTTCGAGAATATAGCACCTCTGAAGCGTTGACCTGACGAGCCACTGTAGATTTGTCTCATTGTCCAATAATCTTGAGTTCTCCCAGGTTAAGAGGCATCCGTACCTGCAATGCAGTAAACATCCAGTTTTTTTATCACCATACCCAGGGCGCCACTCTGCGCCCAACACAAGCGGCCAGATGTGGTACTTATCACTTCAGCAAAGGTTGATGAGATGTTTGCCTCTTCCTTTTTGCATTAGCCTGGCGGTGGACCGTGGTGGTCAATGGTCTGGGGAACAGCACCGAGTGTGAGGAAAGACTTGGCCCAGATCACGATCACGTGAAGATTAATTACATGCGCGACGCGTCATCTTCGACAAATTGATTTATGTACATCATTCTTAGGAAAGACCTCAAGAACATGTACTCATAGACAGAGAAGAGATCAGAGAAAATTGAGATCTTATGACAGCTCTGAGTGAGTGAACACGTATCCGAGGGACAGAGGAATGATACAGTAACACTTGAACAGAGACCATATTCTATCTACTAAATTCTAATCAAACTTTGGACGAAGAACTGCACTTTTTCCAAACCAATTTCCCTGAAGCTGAGGTATACGTTAGGTCAGTCGAAGCGTGAAGGGAAACAATAGGTCATCTACTGACCATCAAATTCCAGTATGAAGCTGGAAACAAGTCCTTTTTGAGATGGTAGAAGAACCTGAAGTGATGATAAGCAACCATAAAAGGGAGTGTTGACAAAAGGCATTTCTTACCTATTGGGTCGAGCTTGATTCAAGTATGGGAATGTTTCACTGGNCTCAAGGCCATATTTGAATTCAGCTAAGAGAAGTTCCCCGTACCCGGTCAGAAGCTTGGTGGATATCGTCAGCTACAACAAGGATATGCCAGCTCGAGGTCAAAACTTACCGGACAGCTGGTGTATCCATCATACTCCGCTTTGCTAACTTTTCCAGTGTACATAACAGAAAATAGGTTCTCAGTCAATACAGGAGCTTGTGCAGTGATCGCAGCGGCCGTCTTTGATGTGGGAAGGTTAGAGCAGTCGCCCAGAGCGAAGATATTGCCAAACTCAGGATTGGTGTGACGCAGAGTCTCAGGATTGACCGTCACCCATCCGGCTTCATCAGTGATAGGAGATTCCTTCATAACGCTGAGCGGTCCCATGGGAGGAGAGACGTGAAGCATACAGTAATCTACGTTAACCGTAGAACCATCGACTTTCTTGAAAGTAGCCTTGTGGTTGGCTGCATCGACGGACACGAGGTTGTGCTGAAAATGTCCTCCAACCCCGCGCTTTTCTCTCATGACGTTCAGGGCATCAGAGTACTTTTTGACACTGTGTATATGTAGTTAGTGAGAAAGAGAACATTCGGAAAGTCACCGGCGGTAATACCTGAACATTGTTGGCATTCCGGTATAGAAGTCCACGCTGACATTCTGCTTGTCTCTTCTAAATCTGTCCCAAGCCATCCACATAATCTTTTGTGGGGCTGGGAAATGAAAGATGAGCACAGATCCACAAATCTAAGATCAAGAGTGCTCACCGCCTGCACATTTGATAATACCGGCGGGTTGAGTGAAGATGGCTTTGCCGGAGCGGAGAGAAAGGATGTCTGAGCGTGTCTTTTCGCACGTCTTCCAAGAATAGATAGAGGATACGCCCGAGTGAGGGTCTGCGAGTGCTGAGCTGAGGCCCTTGATCTGATCCCAATTGACCTGAAGTCCAGTAGCGACTACAAGCGCATTGTATCGAATGGTCCGTCCTGATTCTGTGGCAATAGACGACTCCTTCGGGGAGAACGACTTGATGTTCTCACGTATATGTACAAGGTGAGGTGAGATGAGATCGGGAAGACTCCTGCGAGTGTCTTTCATTGTCGTCAAACCTGAGCCGACAAGTGTCCTTCATGACGCTGGGTGAGTGAACAGGAAGGTGACCAAAACGGCGGAGACTAACCATCCAGGCTAGGAGATCAAGCCTTGGTTAGGCCAAGGAACATGAAAAGGCGATAGGAATGACTCGCCTGATAGTAGTGGAAATCTGCTGCATCGACGATCGCAACATCTCCTGGATTGAGGGGTTTTCCGGCAGCCTTGAATCGTTTGTAGATCTGGTTCGCTGTTGAGAGTCCCGCACTTCCTGAGCACCCCAAGAAGGGAGAAGGTCAGAAATATGCCTCGGGGAAAGCAGAATTCTGACCTGCACCGACAACTACAACTTTGTACTGGTTCGAAGACGAAGAAAGGGTACTGGCAAGGCGTATACCTGTTGTACGCGAGACATGTACGAGACGATACATAGATACAAACCGAGAGGAAAGCATGAGAACCGTTGATATGCTTAGTCCACATTGGAGCTATATTAATAGCAGTCGTATTCGGAATTTGTGCTTCGTGATATCAACAACATTCGGAATTCCGTAGTTGACACGGTGTGTTTGCGAAGACCTCTGGTCCAAGTCCTTCCAAGTCCTTGCGGAACTTTATGTGATGCTCATGATGATGGAATGATCACAGTGGCCTGGGCATGGCAATGTATCAGAGGAGCTCAGTCTTATTAGTCGGCGCGACTCGGGCTCGCACGAAGCAAATACCCAGCCAGTGACTGAGAGTCATCGTGCGCAGCGTTGCAATGTACGTCTCTTGCATGTTCCAAGATAGAGAAGGAAGAGAAGGAGTACGCGATATCGGATTCTGCTACTCTGGAAACGATTAGTCGAACTCTTGATTCGGAGTGAGATGTATTTGCTGCTCAGAGCAATCAGTGCCAGGTCAGAGAACAATATGGATAGCGGTACCAGGTACGCAGATTCCGAATTCGGTACCCATTGAGTGGCACTGACCAGCAGGCGGGAGACTAATCGATGGTCATGACCCTAGAAATCTATGAGAGTACTCCGCCGGGCACCCTTTCGTGTCGGTCGTTTGCTTTGTTGTGGATCTTCTCGTTTACTGCGACCCAGCACCTTGGGAACACTGTTGCTCCGTTGCGCTGCTGTACATATTCCGAATCATTCTGTGCGAAATCTAGTATCATGTCCACACGAGAAGTCAGCAATTCGGAATACACAGTCTCCACGGGGTCTCAATACGAATGCCCATGATGCTCCGTCCGCTAGTTAATAGGAGTGTATTAGGCGGTGGTATTCATACTAATAGTACGCGATTGATTACGAGGCAAACCGGGACCAAGCCAGCTTTAGTTGCTTAAAGGTTCGACAGTGCGTAAGTAACGACTTTCAGTAGGATTCCCAAAAACTTGCCTCAAAGAAGACAAACATCAGTACGGTATTGGGTCCCAATCGGATGAAAGCAGGTGTCCATCCTTTAAACAGGAACATCGGCCCTTCTTTTCGAAGAGATTCGGTGAATACTTGGTTGAAGGAACGTCCAGTCTATGTGACGATCAGATGTTAGTCCCTCGTTGGCCCATGCGGGACGTACCGTTGACATGAGACGGGATTTCATGACGTCCGCAGGTGAGCATACGGCTGAGGCAGTCGTAATGAGCACGGTATCTCGAGAAGAAAAGCATAGTGCACTTACTTGTGGCAACAGTTCCCGCCAGAAGACTGGCGACTACGTGTAGGAGAAGATTATCCCGGAAATGATAATTTGTGAGAGGTACTGAATGTGTCAGTAATGTGTTCTTGAAGAACTCGTAGCTGCGATCAAGATGAGGGACACGAAGACACAATGGAAAGAGAAAGCTCGTACGATACCACTTGAGAGGCCTATTGATACGTATCAGAATTACCAAGCAAAAGAGCAATAAGGCTGAAGGCTCACATTCAAGAGAACCGCTCTCGCCTAGTTTATCAGGACAAGAGAAGCATAATGTACAAGAGTTGAACGTACAACAGCTGATTCTAAGCCTCGAGAGAATCCCCGGAAACCGTCGGATTTGAAGATTCTAACGAGACCGTGCACTATATTCCGATATCCATACCGTTCTTCTGGCAGTCGTGTGGCATCCGTCGTCATCCTAATCATCAAAATATCTATGGAAAACATCACCAACCATCCTGGAGACCCCTAAGAAGTCCCAAAAACGCACCTGCAGGATTCCCAGCAACGCCACCCAAAGCACCAGCCACACTCGCGGCGAGAATGAGGTTTATCGTTGACACCTGACCAGATGACACCAAACGTGTCTTGAAGTCCTCGTATACACCAAGCCGTACTAAAGCATAAGTCATTTGGCGAAACACGGACGCTGAGAGTCCAGTGTAAATGCTGAGCAAGCCGTGCTCCTTGAGTGAATGCCGCAGAACAGAGATGGTCGTGGGAGGCCGTCCTACCCCCTCTGGCGCCGTTTGTATCCGACTGTTGATACATTGAATAAATAGCTAGCAGGTACCTTGGAAACTTTAACTTACACTTTAGCCAAGTCGAGAGGGTGTGTAAATGTTATCGCCACTATACGATCGATCAGATGTGCCTCAGACAAGAAATGTAACGCTCACTCGACGCTGCCACTCCTTTAAGCAGAAAGTGTGAGATATGTAAATAATCAAGTAGCACAACAAGTATTCAAACCTCCAAGCCTACCATAAGTCAACATACAAGGACGGTGGAAACTATATAGTCAACGCTCACCAGAAAGGATATCCGTTGGGCATGATGATTCACGTTTCGATTCCGTTGAGGTGAGTGATAGATACGAGTTCATGTTCTCTTCGGTCTGATCCTTATATCTTCGATGGACATTCCGAATGGCGTCTCCCTGAAGCAATATTCGGAATTGTTGTGTCAATCACCACGTGATGATTCAGACCTGGCGAGCAGTGCAACTTCAACAATTGGTTAGTGTCCGTTGGGTACTTGCGGCCAGCCTAACTAGTGGCGAAGACTGTTAGAATCATCCTCATATATGCAAGCTAAAATAGTGAAGCACCTACTATAATCACATCCATTGCGACACCAGGATCAAAGATTTGCGGGTAGCTTGCGATTCGGAATTCGCGTATACAAGTCTTGTGGAGCCCCTAAAATTCGTAATACGGGAAGTATCGACAAAAGGACAGGAATATGGCTGGAAAGATGGGAAAGTCTGGGAAAGTTCGACGGGAAAACGGACGGGGGGAACCGGCATCTAGGGTACAGCGCTGTGGTGGGTGATCTTTGAAGTAATATCGGGTCTCGCAGTACACGGGAGGGTATGTCGTACGTATGTCGCTGGTTTGGAAAACAATAGATACTCTACAGGGAAATGTTTCCAAGTCCTCCAAGTTGTAGTACAACTTAAAGTCAAAGGGGCGTTGGTTCAATGTTGTTAAATGGACCTGAGTAACGTCTACAAAGGGAAATGCTGATGACTCATTCATCAATATAAAAGCCATCTTCACGGATTATCCTTCTCAGACTAGAACCACCAGCATCTCTATCCTCGCCCATATCTATACGCTATCATCCACTCTAAAACTATCTCCTTTCTTTCGCATAGATACGAAAAGGACAATGTCTACTACCAACGCAACCCCTTTCGCGAATTTCGATAATCAAACAAGCAATCAACTCAAGATGAGCCCAAGCGAGCCGACTTGTACACGACCGTACACGACGATCCGAATGCGGCCTTCGAGCGAGCATACGAGCGCAAAAAGTATCTGGCCCTCTGAAGATTCGGGCGAGTCTCTCGTTGAATCGCGGTCAGAGGTTTGTCTTTCACTCGGCCATTTTTCATATTTGCTCTTATAATGTACGGACAAAAAGATATCCAACGAGGCTACATCGTCAACTACCTCGCCATTTACGCCTAGACTGCNATCTATCGCTTGTTTTTCCAAGGCTCGCTTTGGCGATGAGGAGGACGATGAAGATTTAGAAGAAGATCGCTTCATGCCCATGTCGCCCACCTCTCCCATGCCTACAGAAAGTTCTTCGTTCGACCTCTCTCTTATCAGTGATACGTCTTCTTGCGAAGATTCGGAAGTCTCTATCTCGACCTCATCGGCCCCGACACCACCTCATAGCCGCCGTGCGCCTGTTGTTGGGCTAGGAATATCAGATCTCTCCAGGTACTATAAGAAGGGACTGGTCGGACTTCACTCTCCAACGACGGACCAGTTGAACAGACATGGCGATGACGAGGGCATAATCTCGGACGCTTTCTTGCAAGAAATCCTTCATACTTTCACGGCCGAAGAATTTGAGGAAGAAGAAGAAGAGGAACCCACGTACATCTCCATGTTTTCGAAGCCGGCAACGAAGATTCAATCGCAACAAGATGAGGGCGATTTTCTGCGGGAAGGGGTATCTGCTCTTTCGTTGCAAGCATCTCATCATCAAGGGAAGGTATCGGTGGAGCCAAGTCGCATTCTTCATAGTCGTGAAGGGCTTTTTCGCACTTCAAATTAGGACTTTGGGTATCTTAGCGCGTGTATGATTATCGTTGCGGAACAATGTTGTAATAACATACTATTATGCAATCCTTCGCAATAACATTTCCATGTCTGATACGGAGCAGGGAGAGCCCTATTTAGTCCTCCAAACACATGATTGAAGACTTGACTTTACAGATGCATAAAAGTACATAGCACAATACATATAACGTCCAAATAAATAATGACCCTCCCATCCTACATATTACAGACACTCTCAGCCGCACTGATGGGCCACTTCAACCATTCCCTCCAGTATGGATCCTCCACCATGCCGACCACATTCCAAAACGCATCATACCCCCTCAGCCGAACCCACCAAGTCCTCTTCTCCAATAGCAATGTCATACCACAATGATGCGCCATGATTACCAACGCCCGTGGTCGCTTTTGTGCTACAAGAGCAAGAAAGTCCTCAGAAACGCAAGAGAACCATCGAAATATTTCTGGAATCTGTCCATTCGGACTCTCGCATGCGGAGAACCAGAACTCGCGTAGGAGGAGTATGGCGTCTCGGTAGATCTTTGCTGTGACCTGATCTTCCACCTCCTCTGAGCCTGGTACATCTGCAGAGGGCTCGGTGAGGCTGAAAAGATAGTCTGGGAATTGATGGAAAGAAAGTTCAGAGAAGCATTGCGAGTCCTGAATACCGGGGGATCGGGGGTGCATTAGCAGAAACGGACCAACAGATTTGGCCGTGCCAAGGGGGTCGAAAACGTCTGTCAGGACCCCACGGATTCTCTGCAGCACATCGATAACCATATCCTCTGACTTGACCGGACGAGCGGCGAAGGCGAAGGCTGCCAAGTGACATTTCGCTAATACGAATATGTCACGGTCTTTACAATGGATGACTGAGTCGGAGGCTGTATGAAAGTGTCTGGTAGCAGCAGTACCGTAGATAGAGGGTTCGGTGTTCGCGAACGCTAACGATAGCGGGAGACCGGACTTGAGTACATGCAGGTGGAGAGCGGACACGGCTAGGATTGAACGCATCAGAAGAGGATATTTCAAAGCCATCCTCGGTACGGTGTCTTGTAGGAATCGCACTGTTTCTAAAAATGCCGCAAACGGGATAATTAGCACAGATCTTGGATATAACATAACAGCCGCCGTGCGTGTGAGCAGTCGGGTGCAAAAGGTAACCGCAGGGGTGGGCCTCGAGAAACCACCAGGATGGCAGATTCCAAGTTGCGCTATATAGACGGATATATTGTTGGTGGAAACGTGTGCTTACCTGAACGATGTGCAATGGAATAGACGGTGTTCGTGATATAGTTATGCAGTATCTCCAGAGATAACATGTCGAAGGGATATGGATTTGGACAGGGAGCCAGAGGGGAGAGGGCACGGGGCAGAATTTTTCTCTCTATCGTAGAGATGACCTCGCGTTTTCTTGTCAGGGTTCGATTAGATTCAGTAGCAGAGGGTCTAGGTTCCCAAACACATTCATCCTTCCTGCGAAGGCAATGTCCACAGATTGGATGTCGTTCATCGCACTGATTAGAGATGCAATTAGTATCAAATATTTCCCAAGGTGGAAAATATATATGCATACCTTAACACGTCGTTTCTTACATGCCTAACCACAGACTTAGACTTAGAGACAATTACTCAGGAAGCTTCAAACGCACAAACCTTGCAACCTCTCGTAGATTTTCGATGCAGCACTTTCTTTCTTTCCTCTGGAGGTATTCTGCTATTGCCAAAAAGCATTCCGGAGAGAGACGGATGAGAAACCGACAACCTGGTGGTAGAGGATCAACATGGGTGTTTGTATTTGGGGTGGTACGCGGATGAAGGTGGTTTACCCTGCTCGGTTATTATGTGACACACCGGTGGCTGAATATTCAAGTCTGCATGTCGCTGCGTTCTGCACGTTTCTGCCCATCCTTCGCGATGCAGCTCTCAAATCTGGCACTTGGTGGGTATAAGTAAAGAGGTGAGCAAAGGGCCGAGGTAAAGATCTAAGGCCCAAATTAAGGACTCATACTATAGGTGAAACCAGATGCAAGGATGCGAGGCAAACGAAGATCTTTGATAGCCTGGAAGCTCCATCATGCTCAATATATCATGACCGGGATGATGAAAACCTGGTGCGATGTATTGCACTATGGTATCTAGACTATGTTCTACACATCAGGATTCAGGGATACATGCACAGCACATTCCGGGCTATCCTTGAGTCGAAGAGGCTCCGAGTCTAAGGAAGGGAGAGATAGATGTGATGCTGATCACTGTTTAGAAGTAAGATCTCTCTCAACCTTGAGGCACCAATTCACCCACGGACGCCATTGATCTTCTAGCATGCCTACAAGACTCCACAAGGCAGCGCGTCCCCTAACCTTCAGCCACCAACCATTCTTTTCTAAGAGTAACGCCATAGCAAATAAATGGGTCAATATAACCAATGCCCGAGGTCTCTTCCTTGTCAACAAATCCAAAAATTCGGACGAAATCCGGTTGAACCATCGGAAAATGGAGGGGATGTGTCCGTCTGGGGACAACCCTGCTCGTACCCAAGCCTCTTGTAAAAGTTGGACCGCCGAAAAACACACCGAGAGCTCTTTCTCGTCTTCTTCGGGCTCGGGAAAGCGTCCATCCGGATCAGGACAGGCAAGTCTGAAGAGGTACTCTGGAAATTCATGCGATGCTAGAGGGGAGGGTTTTGATGTTAAGGCACTTTGATCCCTGGTGAAATCTTCAGATGGTTTGTCGACCACATGTTGTAACGGGCCATGGTATATCTCTTTGTCTTTGAAGTCGTATACGCCGTCCATCAATGTACGCACGCGTTGGATAGTATCTACTACCCAGAAATGTTCATGAATCATAGGTCTAGCTGAGAACATGAACAGTCCAAGTAATGAGCGTGCAATGATTAGACCCCGGACGGACTCTTCGTCGTAAGAGTAATCTGCAGGAAGTGCGGCACAGCAAAGACGATAGTGGGTGGTAGCCGCCATACCGTAAGAATTGGATACTACCTGGTGGACCGCAGGATTGAAAGTGAGAGTATGGAGATGGATAGAAGAGACCGCCAAGATAGCGTGCATCATGAAGGGATGAACAAATCCCATGCTTGGAGCACGTTTTTGTAGCAGATCAAGGAATTCTGGTATTTGAGTACATCAGCAAGACGCTAATAAGCCGCTGGGGTGAGGGATAGACCTGCCTTGCTGGGATGCCATGGAAAAGACCGTGTTTGTGGAATAATTATGCATCAACTCGAGAGATTGGATATCCAGATTGAAAGGCGCAGGTTGTATGACAGGTCTCGTAATTTGCAAGGAAGCTTGGGTTGATTCACCAAGCTCAGACGACGTGTGTTCGATATCCGTGGAAGGAGATGTCCAACGGCAATCTACTCGTCTTCGAGTACAGTTGGCGCAAACAGGGTGCTCCTCATCGCACTATACTAATATGTTAAAGATTGCTCAAGTGATAATAGCTGTCCTGACCTTTACATGACGTTTTCTACATGTCTAGAGACTATTTGTGAGTTGTGTTTCGAGTGCGGAGGATTAGTGCAAGAGGAATGAACCTTGCAACCTGTTCTCGTTTTGTTATGGAATTTCTTTTTCGTAGGGGCCATATTCTTACTCTATTGGAATCTAGGATCAGGCTTGGAAGAGTAAGTATTAGTGAGTTGGTGAAGGTTAGTGAGGTGTTTGAAACTTGGGCGCCTCGCCCAATTATTTAATTTACCCGGCGTCGTGATCTCGGTATAGCTCGGTATTAGTCGATCATCGGCCCGTCCCTCTCACCACCACCACCACCACTTGCGTCTCGAGCCACTCATTAACCAAGGTGCACCACGACAATCCAAGGTATCGTATATTTCTGTAGCATGTCACTCTTTCTTAAATATGAAATCCATTTCAGAGGATCCTTGCTCAGAATGGCGGACAGTTCTAGCTCCGTACAGTCCCTAGCAGAGGCAGTATGTGCAATTATGGTCAGCCGTGCAGGAACCAGTGAAGCTCTACTCTCTGTGTGTCTTCCTGTCATCTACCACCTCCTCCATAGAAAATCGGTTCCCAAAAATCCTGATTCAATAGACAACGACACCCTCGAGGTTATGATAAGTTGCTTCAGAGGAATGACGCCGAACACGAAGACATCTTGGAAATCGCGTTCAGACGTTCCCCCTCTATTGGAATGGTGCCGACATTGGCCCAGGATTTGGGAATGGCTACAGTTTTTTATTGAAGTCTACATCGAACACTCAGAACCTTTCAATGAACGAGATATTAGACGGAAACATAACGCATATCACGCCATCCTTTCCTTCCTCAGTTTCTTTACTCTTTTAGACGACTACGCCACGGTGATGCGCAACACCCCCGGGTTTCTTGCTCTCATAGCGAAACAGTTACTCCAAGGTTCTCTTTTCGCAGATATCAACGACAGGCTAATATCCGTCATCTTCTGTTATTCATTTTCTCCTATACGCAAACAGGAAAACTGGTACCTTCACGCTGGTTTATGTCACAAAGACATCCAGCGAGTTGCAAATGCTTTGCTCAGAGATCTCAATAATCTTCTGCAAGAGCCAACTGACTTGTTCTTATATGATATACCTGGACTGGCAGGAACGTGTCTCCAATTCATAGTCTCTGGCTCATCGGGCTCACATCCAGATGTT
This sequence comes from Chondrostereum purpureum, assembly GCA_004354395.1. NCBI lineage: Eukaryota > Fungi > Basidiomycota > Agaricomycetes > Agaricales > Cyphellaceae > Chondrostereum > Chondrostereum purpureum. Next base: position 13,866 of record LBLO01000271.1, on the reverse strand, counting down.
CTCGAACGTGCATTTTTACGAAGAGGACTAATTCGTCAGCTGTGTCTGATCAAATCTCGTCTAGTATCTATCTCGTCTACACCACCATTCTCAGCCCAAGTAGGCGATAATACCCGATCTGCCTTAAATTCTTGCACATCGTATATATTGCAATGTTGTGCGAAAGGAGGATCTCGCTGGATCCTTCAAGTTCTTGATGCGAAGTTTATCGAAGCTATGTTGCATTCCGTTGGCAAGGGCATGTTGACCAGTTACTTCTCAAGAAACCTTGGGGAGCTTGGGGGATGTTATCTTAGCATCCTAGATGTGCTTACAAACCTCTTAATTATGTATCCAGTTCTTCGGAAGGTCGAGAAGGTACTTAGGAGGATCGACGCTATCGATCTGGAGGGTGAACTGAAACTCAGAGCCCATCCCGTATTTTGGAAGAACTGGACAAATTTTCGTGATGCGGTGAGAACTCAAGGGGTGCGCAGACAAGAATTTCTAGCATCGCATTGTATCTGCTCTAATCCAGAGGTAAGTGCAATCCCCGTACCGTTATGTTCTTATATCGAATTTTGCTTTGTTAGTGCAACCAAAAGGCTCTCCGATATCGGTGTTGTGGGTGCTGTTTTCGCTATCTATACTGTTCAAGAAAATGTCAAAAAGAACATTGGAAGGAACACCGGGCGGTATGCGAATTAGAACTGTCTGACCGTCAAGGTAAGTGCTCCAGACTTCACTATGACGTAGCCTTATCTGTCCTACCCAATTACTGAAACACATACAGATGGCTTCCCTTATTCACCCGATTTTCTGCCTCGAAGAGACGTGGACTTTGCCTTGTACTCACTGTGGTCTGATCTCCAGCTAAGGAAAAATGAGATCCAGCAAGCATTGCGTGCTTTCTCAGACCCTGTTCCTGGCTCCGTCCTCGCTATACATATCGATTATACCCCAAAATCTCAAGAGGGCATCGAGGATTGCGTGAGGCCCATCTTTGGAGCCGGTCGCCCAGTTCATAAAGGATCTTGTTGGGGGAAGAGCCATCCCGTGTGTAGAAGACGATGGCACAACCTCGTAGACAGATGCCTGGAGACGCCAAACGACTGCTGTATCATCGAGGCCGTGATTGTTGACGGAAACAATTTTATCACATTACAAGATGTCTTCTATCCTTTTGCGGGTAGGGATCCTGAGACTGACGTGTCTTGCGAATGCTGGCTCCATCGTCGATATCCCACTAAAATTATCAATGCGGTGCCTATGGACTCGAAGATGTATTGGGCTGAGGATGATAACTCGGAGAAGGATGAAGTTGAGAGCCAAGATAGGTAATCCATAACATCGATCCTACCCTTTCGAGTGCCATTGATTTAGATTTCTGCTACTATTATCCGTGACTATTGACGGAGGGCATCTTAACCCTTGTGACATCGTTAATAAGTACCAAACCCAATGTTTCGACTACATCCTGATTTCAAAAANTACACTACGCTGATCAAACTACAAAGAAACCTACGTATACAGATCACGTTACAACTTCAGATATTGTGTAACATTGACAAATTGTAACTATCGTGGACTATCCCAATTTGGACTTGATGATTCGGTAACGGTCGTATTCAGAGCATCGGAGGATTCAAAACCGGGTGACACCGCAACTTTCTCTGCTAGGTCTCTTTCTACCCTCAGGCACCATTCCACCCACGGTATCCACTTCGTGTCCACCATTCCTATTAGACTGTGAAGAGCGGCTAGTCCTCGAATTCTGATCCACCAAATACCAGAACCAGCCAGCAATCCCATGGTGAAGAAATGTGCCAATATCACCAACGCCCTTTGACGCTTCCTTTCCAACAAGCTAACGAATCCCGGTGCTATTCGATTGAACCATCGGAACATCGCAGTGACATGTTGGTCTGTGGACATGCACGCACGTATCCAAGATTCCTGCAAAAGTTGAACTGCGTGAAAACATCCATCCAGCTCTTCTGGATTTTCTTCAGCCTCAGGAAGGTGGACGTCAGATTGAGATAATCTGTACAAGTACTCAGGAAACTCATAAACGCTGAGAGGGGAAATGAAGCTGGACGGGGATTGTCGACCGTTTTGGCGTTCATATGCCCCTTTGTCTACCAACAGTAAGGGTCCGAAGAATGAGGACTGGTCTTTGTAGTCATAGACTCCGAACATCAAGCTCCGGATCCTTTGAATGGTATCTGATACCCAGAAGTGCTCCTCGACCATAGGACGGGCTGCGAACATAAATATTCCAAGGAGCGAACGGGCAAGAATGATGCCTTTCAGCATCGTTGTGTCTCCAGGAAACTCTGTAGGTAGGACGGAGCGGGATAGACGGTAATGCATTGTTGCTGCGGTGGAGAATGGATGGGGACCTGTGCTCAGTGCGGGGTTGAAGGTAAGGGTGTGAAGATGAATTGAGGAGAGCGCAAGGATAGCGTGCATGAGAAACGGATGAGAAAACCCCATGTTGGGCACCTGTTTTTGCATTAGTTCAAGTGTACCTAAATAATTTCCTCCGTGAGAGGTGATCCGTAGGGCAAGAGTATAGTTACGAACTTGGTTGCGTCGCTAATGAATAAACAGTATTTGTACAATAATTGTGCAGTAGTTGGAGTGATTGCATATCCAGGTTATAGGGACTGGGTTGCTGCACAACTGCTGGTGATAAGTGGGATTCAGATGAACTGCTTTCGGCTGAAGGATCCCATTCGCATTCTACGCGTCTGCGAGTGCAATTACCACAGATTGGGTGGGTCTCGTCGCACTACGAGTCCTAAAATGAATCGGTCTTGTAGATCGGGAAGAATACAAGACTGTTTCTAACCTTCACACGACGTTTCCTACATGTCTGGAGTATATTTTCAGTCTCTCCTTCGAGGGAAAGGAAGGCAATACCAACTTTACAACCTGTCTTGGACTTGTTGTGATACCGTTTTCTCACAGACGACATGGCCGAAATCACAGATGGAGCAGATAGTATGACAATCGACTAGATGTAATGCTGAAAGTCCTTAGAGACCCGATGGTGTACGTAGGATGAGAGCAAGGTGTTTGGAACCCTGAAAGTATTTGCCAAGATGATCTTCCGCTCGGGCCGACTGAAAACGTAAGCATCCCAGAATGAGGCGTTGAGAGCGTGCAAGTTATCGTAAATAATTCTAGATAATTTTTATAAATATGGTGTTTTTAAAGCTTTAATCTCCACCGTAACTTGAAGATAGCTAGAAGGAAGGAAGGAAGGAACTGAATCTCAAATTCAACGCCTCACCCGGCATTGATGAGATTGCACAGCTGTAATACCTGGGCCCAGTGTTATCACAAGGGCTGTCCGTTGTGTCCAGCTTTCCGCAGGACTTGCACTGCAACCACGACTACCAAACCCATAAATAAAGAAGAGACTCCGCCTTTTCTTTCCTACTACATATACAACACAATGCCACTTCTGAGGAAACGCGATAAGAGCTCTATTCCACCCGTCTCGGCCACTGACGAATACAACCGGCCCCCATCATACCACTCTAATCGCTCAGATATCTCAGGTAGACTCTCTTCAAAACCATCAGAATACTCCCATTCCCCAGCAGTCAATACAGAAGATTCCCGCACCCGCAATGAACTATTCGCGGGATTCAATGCAGAGAAGCATGCCAGTAACAACGGTGGACAAGGAAGCCGATTCTTTGACGGGCCAGAAGTCGGAGAGGGTGAGGAAGAGGATGTTGAAAGCATCAAGACACAGACACGGGCTTTGAAGCAAGAGAGTGTTAGTTCGACGAGGAACGCCCTCCGGATGGCTAGAGAAGCTGAAGAAAGCGGGAGAGCGACTTTGGGAAGATTGGGGGATCAATCTGGTGAGCAAACCCATCGACTGCAATGGCATTTTGGAAACTGAAACAAATTCGTAGAGAAATTGGCGAACACTGAGCGCCATCTGGATGTTACTAAGGGACATTCCGCTCGAGCTGCAGATCAAACGGGAGAAATCCAGAAACTTAACCGATCCATCTTCATACCGGTCATCACGTTCAACAAAGATCAAAAACGTCGTGCTGCAGAGGCAAAAGTCCATGACCGCTATGAAGAAGAGAAGATGGAGCGAGAGCGCGCCATGATGGAGGTCCGGGAATCGCATAACCGTGTCGGTCGTGCAATGGAAAATGATGGCGAGGGCGAACGAATTCGCAATAAATATCGCCCCGAAGATCCTAAACGCAAGACCGCAAGAAGTAGGTATCAATTTGAGGCGACAGCCTCTGACGATGAGATGGAAGACGAACTGGACAAGAATTTGGACGAAATCAGTGATGTGACGAAGCGGCTGAGGACGATGGGTATGGCGATGGGCGACGAGCTCACCAAGCAGAATGCCAGGATTGATGTGATTGGGAATAAGACGGATCATGTAGGCCTTAAACTGTCGAGTGTAACCGATCGCGTGAGCTTTTTCTTGTGTATTTTTATGGTCAAGAGGCTGATACTCCGTTTCTTATGCAGCAAAAGAGGATCCGTTGAATGAACACGCTCAGATTTCTTGCAAGCGATATTCCAAGAGGTTCTGTGTGCTTCGTAAATGTATGTATCTTGTATCTTGTACAGCGATTCCACATTCCTATAATTTCTCAATAAATACTGATCTAAGCCATGCGTCCCGTTACAAGAAGTATTCAGGAAGCTAAACCGGCATGGTCAACGATCATTTTTATTTCTCGAGAAACACGGTCGCTTACCCTTTCATTTTCTCGCATTACTTCTCCGGCGTCACTCTCGGGCGCGGGCCCAAAAACATTAAATCTCATTTCGCCCTTCTCCGGTCCGAGCACCTCACAGATGCTTGCAACATTGCCTGCACGGTAGCAGTAATTCGGAGCGCTCCAGACGGTGGTTAGGCATCCGTCGAACATAATGTCAAAGCCCTCCATACATAGCTGGTGAGCTCGGAGAATTTGAGACATGTTGTTGGTAGAGAGGAATCTGTTAACAATGGAGGAGCCAAACGTGTATCCTGCACCTCTAAAAGTGCGCCATTGTTAGCGCAATAGTCACGAGAAAAGCCTCGAGAAAGTAGGTACCGGGGTGAGATAGCAAAGTCGGTCGTCTGAGCATCCGGGTCTGACCACATCAAATCTGTTATTGAACCATCCAATGGGATTTCTAGGGAATCCGAGTGTTTAGGTCTTGTTGATTCACTTGCGCTCAGGCTGGGAAGGNCCCATACCACGGAAACGATCCAACACTTTAATCTGGTCTATGGATTGAATCGTTGGAGAGAGTCCTGCGAGAGCGTCAAGTTGTAACGGAAAGGTAGACAAGATATGGCGGCTCACTGACCTCCATGAACACAAAATATACTGTCGTCGATCACCACAGAAAGAGTGAGGAAGTCAAACAAATCAGTAAAATAAGTCCATGCTTGCGTCGAGCCGTATTTCCGTTGGCATTCCATGTAAAAACCATAGTTCTGGACAGCAGTGAAAGGAAGTTTCAGAAAGAAACTCTGGGAACGGAAGTACCTGAGTTACAGCCCTGGACTCATGGTTGCCTCGTACGAGTTGTATTCTATCAGGATATCGGAGTTTGAGGCATGCTAGAAGAGATATTGTTTCAACGCTGAAGTACCCTCTGTCGACATAGTCTCCTGCACGTAGCGTTTCTTCAATAACTGAATGCACACGAGCATACATATGCACAAACCCAAGAATAGGTAGTTCGTATTTGGAACTCCTCCGCCGATTCTGAATATCTCCAAGAGATCGTGGAATTGCCTGATAGATGTATTTTTATTTATTAAGTCCGCCTAAGACAGAAAAACAGACGCACCCATGAATATCGCCAACAACAGTGACTGGACTGTTTATATGCACAACATTGGATTCTCGCATTAGTACTTCTTTGGTTTTTTCACATATTTCCTTCAGCAAAGCTTCATGCAATAGTTGACGTTCGAAGAGTCGAGATATGCAAAAGTCTAGGTCAAGAGGCATGGAGGAAAGGAAGAAGTTCTATGGGGATTGTCGAGTCGAGTCATTTTAGATAGTGGAAAGAGGCGCTGCAAACACCTTGCTGAGATTCAGCACAGCTAGAAATATCATATCATTGAGTGATAAAACGTAGCACGAAAACTTTATCCATGCATTGTGCAAGTTCTGGCAAGTCGCGCCAAGAAGGGGNATAAAGCTCGGGATAAGTGAGCCAGTATTGCTCGGGTCCCCGATGACTCTTCCGCTCCTACCAAATCGGTCAAACGCCTCATCACTGTTCCTTCTTCTCAACGATGAAGCAACCCACGACAATGTCCTCAACTGGCTGTACAGACATAGTGAATACCCTAATAAGTACTCTCTGTCTTGCTCAATAACGTGAGTGTAATTTCCGTTATGGAAATTCGTATTCAAACCCCCAATCTGCACAACGAAAGCAACAGGGATAGAAAGTTAGAAAGCACATCGGCGCCTGTTTGTTGAGATCGCCATTTTTGAAGAGAAGAAGAGGTACCGTCAATAGTACCAAGGGAACACTGGCTGAAAGAGAGCTTATACTCACAAATGCAACCTGAATGTGCTAACCTTTTCTGCACAGTCGATGGGCCAATGGAAGAGACCGACGCTGGTGCAGAGGTCCCTGGAGCAAGATATCTGTTGACTCCACTGATTACAAAACACATTCCATGCGTAGCACTAGCAGAGGGGGGCCCTTCATTAGGAATAATACAATGATCTTCGCAGCGAGTCCCCTGCACAAAGAAGCAAGTGCAGCGCAGTTCTCAATCTGGGAAGTGGGTAATATGTTGAAGGTGAGAGCGTAGCGGATTCAATTAAAATTGACGGCCCGTGGATAACGTGTAAAACAATGGAGAAATAGTACTAATAAAATATTAGGATGGTGGCCGCCCCGTAAAGGGTGATCATTCAAGAAGAAACACGTACAATCCCCAGCTGCCCAGCTCCCTGTAATGTAAAGGTCAGGCAATATTTGTCTCCCGCTATTATGCATTCCAAATCTCTCCTGTCTATCCGACGTTTGCTGCCGTATTGTCATTTCAAGTACGGATTTGGGTTCATATCTTGATGCTTGTCAATCATAGACCCGATGCAGGTAAGTAGATAAAATCGTGGAAATCTGTGGTGCATGGTCAAGCTTCAATTTAAAGTTTAAGAGGTGTATCAAACCGGGTGCGAGAAGTTTCGCCTCAAACTTACGCTGCCGGTCGATCCTTCACTAGTACGAAACGCTTTTCCTGTTTCAAAGACGTAAAGTCTTTCAAAAAAAAATGGGCATCTCTCGCCTAACATGAAGGCCATTTCCTTCCTCTGACCGTCTCTTTGCGTGTTCTTCAACGTCTGTCCAGCGTCTAATGGAAATGTACAACTGGGATAACATCATTGGGTTTGTTTTAAGATTTTTCATCCTCGAAAGTGAACTCACAGATGCTTCTGAGATAGACCGTTGCAGATAGGAAATTGGGTCAATTGTTTCCTGTTCACAGTCGAAATTATCCAAATTTACCGCTATTTCTCGACATGCAACGATAAATTCCTGTTACGTGCAACGGTTGCTGTTGGATTCCTACTGGACTGTATTGGGACGCTTGCTAACATGATTTGGATTTATCTTGTGCGTGCTATTTCTTACTCGATGAGAGGATCCCTGGCTAAAAATGTGATATTTAGTTAACCGTCACTCACTGGGGTACGTTTTGTTGAGCCCAATCTCCACCTTCCCTTACTTCCTCTGAATGCGCTGCTCTACCAGGAGATATCACAGTCTTTATGGGAGTCCAGTCACCGATATATGTCTACATGGTCACAAGTGGTTTATCCGCGCTGATAGTGCAAAGCTTTCTAGTGTATCGGTCATGGAATGTGTCAGTCAAGTGGAAGTCTATATCTCTTCGCACTTCCATTGAAATTTTACCTCTAGGACGAGAAATATGTTCATCACATTCGTGCTATTTCTGATGGCATTAGCTTCTGTGAGCAAATCCTATAATGATTAGCTTGATATGCTCATTCACATTGTTGCAGATGAGTGGCTGCCTCTTGACAGTTATAGCAATGTCGACCACTGGGGTAACACGAGAGAAGGTCACGAAAGCGGTAATGTGAGCGCATGGTTTTGAAGTCAAGCTTTTCATCCGGTGGTGACCATAAATTTAGGTTATGGTTTGCAGCAGCAGCTCTGACGGACACAGCAATTGCTCTAGTTCTAGTGTGGCGTTTGTCCCGTTTTCAAAGCAACACCGTTTTCCAAAATACCAAGGAGTATGATCTCCGTTACTTTGATAGTTCTTCCCCAAGTTGATATCTAACCGCACCAGTTTCCTCAAACGCGCCATCACATCTACAATCCAAACGGGTGCCGTCACCACGCTACTTGCCATTGCCATCCTAGGTGGATATCTCGGAAGCAAGGAGTCGAATATCTCAGCGGGCTTCGGGCTCTGTATTGGGCGGGTTTACATGCTCACGATGCTTTTCAACCTGAATTTCCGAATGACTACCACGGATTCCAGTATATGTTCCCCGCCACCCAGTCCTGGCCCATATACATGTAATTCACGAGCTATGCGTCCGGATCCTAGTCCTATGACCCTTGAAGCTATGATGAGCCAAGGCGGCATTCGTATGTTTCTTGACTTGTTTATGTCTCAATATGTCCCCTCATAAAATTCGTGGTAGGAATCCAACGTACGTACACAGTCAAGATTGACAACGAAGAAGATAGCGCTCGGAAATCTCATGAAGTAAGTGACATATACATCCACAGGAAACATGAAATACTGACCCATCCAGCAGCTTGAAGAAAGATCTGAAGCGGGGTCAAGTAAACGAATCTCCCTTGACGAGGAGACAGGTATCACAGAAACGAGAACTGTACAATTCCCCGCTGCTGTGTTATCAAAGAGATCGTTGGAACGAAGCTGCTTATAACCGTCATCCTCTCTTTCTGTAGACCTATGATTATACGTTCTTTTATTCGATCTCTCGGTTTTCCCTACAGCGCTCCGCAGAGTGTAACAACTTGGAACCTTACAACTTCTCACATCCTTAATTAATACTCACACGTTCTTTTTATACCACATTAGTCTATACGGAGACATACGCACCTATATAACGTTTGAAATGCATACTTGATTGATGGACTATGAAAGAAATGCCACAGGCTTGCCATACGCCCTCATGCGCCGCAACTCTGGTAGCAAAGAGTGTGCATCGATTCAGGCACACTACCTTCCTTGCCTCTGATTGATTCTACTTAATCCCATTCAAATACTAGCGGCAAGAAGTCTCAAGCTCAGGCCTAACCTTCAATTTTGAATCTTGCAGTATTTTCATTCCTTGAGAATGGACTGCGACTGCCCGAAAGTAGTCCTTGATCCGACGGTTATGAATCAGTGATGGACCCGTCCACAGAAACTCAGTCTCTCACCATCCCTTGATGATATTCCTCATGTTTGAATTCGCATCTTTCCATCTTCCCATGAAGTATGGCTGAAATGCAAAGAAAAACACCCCTTCCAATCGGTCAACTTGCAATAACTTTCCTGATCCAGTTTGCGGAACCTCTCACTGCAACTGTTATCTACCCATTCGCTCCTCAAGCCGTACGAAGGACAGGAATTACAAAAGGAGATGAAAAGGCAACAGGATATTATGCAGGGATTGTTGTAAGATAATCATATCCAGAATGTGCTCTCGAGACTCTGATTCTCTTCCAGGAATCTGTGTTCTTTTTCACTGAATGTATAACTGTCTACTTCTGGGGACGTGCATCAGATGTATACGGCCGACGAATCGTAGTGCTAGGACCACTTGGTCTTGCTCTTGGGGTCTTTGGCTTTGGGCTTTCGAAGTCTTACTGGGCGCTTGTGTTCTTTCGTGGGATCCAGGGTATGTTCAATGGTAACATAGGTGAATCTACAACATACGCATGTGTCCAGACATAAGTATTGACTGCTGGCTCTTCTACTTCTAGGTGTCTCTAAGACAATCATGGCAGAAGTATGTTTTGAGCCCGACTTAACTATATTGGGTCCCGACCTTTTCTCAGCTTACAGATGCTACCAACATCGGGGATGTATTTTCTGCTGTGCCTATCTTATGGAGCGTTGGAATAACGACAGGGTAAAACTTTACCTTTTTACTCAACTCATGATTCTCACCCTCTTACTAGAAACATTATCGGCGGAGTTCTGTCCAATCCAGCCACGCAATGGCCAGATACAATGGGAAAAATCCATTTGCTCCATGAATACCCGTTCTTTTTGCCATGTCTTGTTGCTGGAACCCTCGCATTTGCGGCATTCGTCTTTGCTTTCTTGGGATTGAAGGAGGTCGGTCTGTTTGTACTTACTGACACGTTGTATCATAACATTCAACTTCATGATAGACATCAGTCGTGCTGAAGCTTCCCGACCAGACAGGAGATCAAGCTACCCCATCTACAGACCCCCTGCTGACTAGAACGGGTGATATATGTGACTACGGTGCGACCGCTGGGTCGTCTGTTTCTGCATTGGACCCACCAAAAACACACGAAGAAAAGCGCTCGAAGTTCCGAGAACTTATGACGAGCGAAAGATACCCATGGACGCTGCTCACTTACTGTTTTCTGGTATTCTCCGATATGTCCTACGCTGCACTCACGCCATTGGTTTACTCGACTTCCATCCCCTTGGGTGGCCTTGGATTTACTCCTGGAACCATCGGAAAAGTTATGGGCACATACGGCGCTACTGCGATGGTCGTTCAAATTGTGATCCTCTCTAAACTACTGAAGAGTTATGGACCAAGGCGGATGCTGATGATAGCATTTGTCGGCCAATTCTTTGGTATATGTGCATTTCCGGTGATGTCTTACTTCGCAAAGAAGGAAGGAAGAGTAGACACCGCAGTGTGGGCAACGTTAGCTTTCCAGATCTGCTGCAACTACTTCGCTTGGGCTGCATATTGTATGTCTTCAGACTCTTCTTCGTAGACCGGAGCTTATCAATTGTATAGCGGCCATCGGGATATTGATAGTGGATAGTTCACCTTCACCAAGGACGTTAGCGTCCGCAAATAGCGTCGCACAGATGATAGCTTGCGCTATCCGCACGTTGGCTCCTTCAGCAACGTTGTCTCTATTCTCGATCTCTTTGGAGCGCAACTTGCTTGGTGGATACCTGGTCTATGTCCCCCTGTTGTGTACCTCGGTTATAGCTTTCGCGGTCACTTCAAAACTCCCCTTGAGGTTGAAGATGTATAAGGAAGCACTGTAGCTCGTTCCACAAGGACTGTTCCTTACCATATGTGGTTGTTTGCAATTAAAGAATTGTTGTGCATAGTTCAGCGCCATCGAAGGGTTATGGAGAGAGTACATAAAGTCATCATCATTAACCTTTCAAGGTGGTACACTATATCTATCATTCATGAACATCATCAAGTGCACTGTCTCTTTCTACTGTAGAATTTTTGTCCTTCAAGCTGCACACTGAAAGAATGCATCGTCAATGCAAGTTCCCTGCCATTGGATCAAACATTAGACTTACAAACTACAAGCGTCTTCTCCATGCGCGCCGCCTAGCTGCTGGTTCCGTGGGAGATGGGGACTCTACAGCTGGGGCAACAGAAGAGGCTCCTGGGGTGATCTCATCGGTGGCACCTGCGGGAGATGTTTCCATCGTCGAACCGTCGGCGGGCGGTACGTCAGTACCATCGGCAGGTGTAGTCCCATCAGCTCCGTCAGCGGGGGGAGTAGTAGGGTCAGTGGAAGTGGTACCGTCGGTGGGAGTGGTAGCAGGGTCGGTGGGAGTGGTTCCATCAGCGGGCGATGTGGCAGGATCTGTGGAGGTAGTTCCATCGGCGGGAGGTGCGGTGGGGTCGGTGGGAGTAGTTCCGTTTGGAGGAGGTGCGGCAGGGTCGGTGGGAACTGCTGGAGTAGTGGAATCGGTAGCTGTCCCAGCATCTGGGGCAGACTCAACAGGCGGTTCTGCGCTACCAGTTGGGGAAGAAGGGTCGGTAGGCTCAGCACTGGGTAACCCAGCGTCTGAGCCACCACCTGTCGCTGGGTCGGATGGCCCGCCTGCGCCAGGGGTGCCGTCTTCATCGTCGGAGCCTCCGCCTCCTTGGTCAGCGTTACACCCATCTTTTCCGCCTCCTTGACCATTCGATTGAGATCCACCAGCCCCTCCGAACCCCCCTCCAAATCCTCCAAATCCCCCTGAACCACCATGCTTTCTGTGGCGCTTATCTAGCGCAGGGGAGGAAGGGAGTTCGATGGCCCCTCGGACAGGGAGGTGGTCCCGTTGCATGACGCCAGATACCCTGCAATTACTGGATGTTAGCCCTTGATAACGTGTCTAAAAATCATGGAACATACATATAAGGAACGGGCGCAGCAACAGAAGAAGTAGCAGCAGCCAACAAAGTAGCCAGAATAACAACAGAAGGAGAGTAGATCATCGTAAGTTAATAGATGTTAATGAGAGGGAACGTGCAAGTGATTGAAGAAGATGTAGAAGAATGGGTGATAGATAGATAGTGAGGACAAGAATCTGAGGCAACCGGTGCCAAAGGAAAGAATGTAATGAGGAGAGCTCAGCTGAAGAATCAAAGGCTACCTTGCATTCCTTTTATACCATTCTCTGCCCGAGGCAAGTTGAGCATGAAGCCAGGAGCATATTACGACGACCTACTACTTCCGCCGCCATCAAACGAAACGCGGATGGAGCGAGGGCGTTGGGAAACGGGTCGATTGTCGCTAGCCCGAATAATGCAACGATCATACTTTCTGGATACCAAGAAGTGGACTCCACAGACATGGGCACGAATAGCACCCTTAGGAGCGAGTTGGCCACGAGGATCTTCGGGCGACTCACAAGGAACTAGGGTATGCAAGCCTTCCCAGATTGGGCAGTGCAAGGCTGGGTCCACAGACTTGCATCTGTCAGATATTTCTCAGTTAGCTTGATAAAATTTGCCTTGGCCATCCAGTGGTCTTATTGAAAACGTCAGGAGTTAAATTTTCGGGAGCGTTCTGAGCGTAGAGCAACTTTTCCGCCGAGACTGAGAACAGACTGTTCAGTTAATCTTCAACCGCCGTCACCGTCTGCACTGTATGCAACGACGGTTGCTAGAGGTAGTAGATATCCGCCACAAAATAGACATCATGGGATTTAGGCCCAGAAATTTTGAGCGATGCTCAATCACCTGTATCCTTATGTTCTCGAGTAGCTATGCCTGTAAGTGTTGCCAACGGGTTTTGGAACTTGGAACTGGAAGGATGTCCATATACCATACCTGACCCGGCTCCAGATATCAGATATGAAATGCAAGCAATATCATGCAGTAGATAAGTATACAGGGCTCTTGCTGCAGCATTATTAGAGATACTAGTGACACCCGTACCTTTCCAATTGAATGTACAAGTCTTGAAGGAAGAGCCAGAGGGACTGTAATCCTGATCTTTCAAAGGGCTGACAAAGTCGGGTGTACAGAGATATCTTTGTAGTGACATGGTGATCTCGGCCTGAGAGAAGGTTGTTCGAATAGTAAGTATCATAGACTTAGTATGCATAAGTAGTGGAAGGTTCAAATCGGCATAACTGGTGGGTTGGTAAAAGACGACACGTGTAGGTCCCACGAGTTTCGGATCACGATATCGGTCCAAAAATGGAAACTGGCAAGACGCGTGCTGTGTCGTCGAAAACTGACGTTCATCCTTGACAAGGTAGCTAGAGTATCTAGAGCTCACTATGCGTGCGCCCATGTATAGTAATAAATATATACTAGATTTATTACTAGGAGGAGACAAGTGAGTCTCTAATCTGAGCGAAGGTATTTGCGGGGAAAGCTGACTGGGACGCCGCTTCGCGGCGGG
>LBLO01000270.1:0-34214 GCA_004354395.1 Chondrostereum purpureum | reverse complement strand
ATCGGCAACAAATGTCAAGAGCCCCTAGGAAGGGTCAGAGATTCTAGAATCTCTGCCCCCGTGCCACCTTGCCGCGGTTCCTAGGCTTACGGCCTGTCCTTCGGGGCAGGTCAACCAAGTGCACGTTAAAGCAACTCGAACTATGTCCCTTTCTGGCACCAGACCTAATGGAGCTGTTCTTCTTGACTCCGAAAACAAAACTGGCAATCAATGAGATGAACAGGGTTTTTGTGGGTTTACAATCGAGGAGATAAAATCACTGGAATGTAGATCCTGCGGGAGACCAACAGGTTCTCTGAATCTCGGTGAAGCGAAGCTCTCCCACTGATCGTTACATGTTACCCTTCGACATGACTCTCCCTATGAAATGACAATCGTGAAATTTCAGGACTTGCAGCAATCACGGGACGGATACAACTTGGCTTTGGTCATGATTTTGCATCTCTGGTCAGCACCGTTCTCATCTGAAGCTTTTCGAGAAGGATAAATTTACCGGGTGTGGAATAGCAGACCAGGACAAAGCAGGTTAAAAGAGACTACTTCATTCTACAGACCAGCCGGTAGTAAGATCTTTGCTTCTCCCTTTAACGAGATGTGTAGGAAGGAGTTGCAACCGCGGATCGCCTCTACGCCAGAAGCACCACACTCGCAATACGTCCTAAATCGCTCCGGTTTAAGTAACAGTACCCAGCTAGTAATAACCCAACCAACTACTCACCGTTTGTGACCCAAATACTATCAGTACTACTGTGCCGACTGCATTTCAAAGCTCAGTCCAATGATGGTGACCAAAGAAGTGAAGTGGCCTACTTGTTGCCCCATACATATCAGGTAGCAAACTCTTAGCATCGAACAAGACGACCAAGTTCACCCTAGGTGAGGCTCCAGTTAGAGGAACGTGTTGGCGAATACAAGATGAATTCTTACGCCATCCCAAAAAGCATGTAGATCCCGAACAGGAGTATTCGCAGCATCACACTGAGGCTCAACCCTAGAGAACGTCCTGCACGACGCATACCGTTCCAGTTTCGGTACAGCATGGTTGCAAGCTGAACTGCAAAAGGCTTAGATCAAATGTGCATCATCGAGATCATGAATGTACTCACTCATGAGGGCGGTCACTCCTAAGCACATAATGAAAGTGAAAATCACCATTGCATTAGAAACAGAATCGAGTTCAACTGAACAATACAAAAAGCGTCGTTCTCGGGACACCTTTTCTAGCCGGTCACTGGAACCCTGGAAGAACATCAGCCAGAGTGTAATATTTCACCAGCTGCGGCTTACTATTAATGTTGCCATCGCAAAAGATAGTTCTGCCACATATGGGGCGCTCAACAGCTACAATTAATCGTAAGCAGAGAAAACAACGTTGAGAATGTACAAGTTGGTAATACCATGGCCATTTTGAGTCTTCCAATATTTGAGTGTTTGGGATTGTCACAACTCACAGTGATAACATAGTACACAAGGGCCAACAGTGCTACAGACCACCTGAGGAAGTTATCAGGTAAGTAGCCGGGTGGAGAGCGATAGACAGTACAAACATGGGCGTAATTCCATGCAGAAGGGCACTCTGAGCAATACACAGTGCTTTGTCTGGTTCAGGGTCATCTGGCTTCTCTCTGCCGGCAAAAAAGCTGGGGGAGATAGAGTACTTCAGTAAATGGGTTCAGATAGTGTATGGGCGGTTAATGCGACCCACAGCAACAATGAGAATACACCAGAGAGGATCCAAGTCATGCAAACATTGATTAAAATAGGATGGCGTTTAGCGCGTTTCGAAAAGATGAAAGTTCCAACAAGGATAGGAAGAAGGATTGTGTTTGAAATCAGGTTGAAGTATATCCAGATACCCAATGCCACAGGAGAAGACGGTCCTATTTCCTCCTGCCTCGACTCTAGATAGCGCTCAGTTGTTTGCAAGGCAAAAGTGCTCTAATCTCGTACTTTGTAGAAAATGAAAATTCGATCGTCCCATGAAAGGCAGTTGTAAACGAAAGGCACCCCTGTGTGAATGTAGAGAAGCGAAAGAAAGACCGATGACCAGCGGAGGTGAGAAATGGTATCCAGACCCTCTCCTTGCGGTGACGCGACGGAGGTAGGGAGAAAAGGAGACAAAGGTTCAAAGCCATTACGAATGTCAAGGCTGTGAGATGGAGGTGAGGTGCTATGATCCTGTCAATTTCTCTGCTGTGGCCATTCAGTAGAGTTGATGGTCACTCTTGTTATAGACCGACATCAGGGTAGGGAAGATCAGGACTTCGTATAGCGACAGGATTTGTTGCGGTTTCGGTCAAGGTGCATACGCAGTGTTAAGTATGTAGAGGCAATACCAGCCAAACTGTGTCCGGATATGTTGTGTTTCCGCATACACGAATACAAGGCTATGAAATGGCTGTATTTTGAGATGGTAGTGTTGAACAACCCGGATCGTGAGTTGATCCAGAGTTGATTGAACGCCTCTTAGATTTTACGGTCATTATGTCTGTCTTGATCTGAATATCCTTCTTCACAGAACCAAGGTTATATCAGCCAATTGTATCTTGTCTTGGATCATGGCCTCATTCCTCGAAACTGTCGGCTTGATTGAAACAAGTGTACGAACGTATATTGGAAAGCAGAAGATACATGGAGCAAAACGGGCACAATTTGCGGTCGATCTTGCTTTGGTTGCGCTATCAATTCGGTGTGTAGTATAAAGGATTGACCGCACTTGGTAGTATCATTTCCATTCCATCTGACACTACTCCTCCCGGTGTATTTGTCTAGTCCGGCATATCTGCTTGACGCGTTTACACTGAGCAATTCGGAGCCAAACGTGGTATTTGAGGGCCTTTTGAAGTCCCTCAGACAAGTGGGACCTTTCACAGTCAACCATGTCGTACGTTGAGATTGATTGCCATAGGATTCCTCTCACTTTCAAGACGTCGTCCACATATACGATTCCAAAAATCAGCAATCATTTTTTGCAAAGGTACCTCTCTTAGCTGAGGCCATATGTACACACAATTTCCCAAGTGAGGAAGGCCACAATAGCACAAAAAGTACAACCTTGTTCATAGAGATCTCACCTAATGATCTACCACACCTGGTATGTAAATCCACAAACAATACTATGTACATAACATTGTACTAAAGATCCATTAGGTTTCAAACTGCCCGAAGTCTGTCATTGCGGCGTTGCAATTACTGGCGAAGCAACTAGTCAGTGGGGATGCAAGCAACTTCCCCCTGTCCATAGTCCTCCCAGATCTATCCCCTCTTGTGGGGATACCCTTGGCAGGTCTCCTGCTCGAATATCTGTTTCCTTACATCCCGACTTCGGAGGAGACATCCTTTCTTTTGAGTCGCATTCCTCTTGACGTCTATGAATGTGTATTGATATGGCCCGTGGACCCAAATTGCGGCATGAAAAACAGAAATCTCAATACCCGACCTATGCTGGCCTTGCCGACACCGAAGCACGTCTTGCTCAAGTTCTCCTGTCCTTCTGCTTCCCATCTCACACGAGTCAATAAAGACACACAGACCCCCAAGGTGGCTTCCCCGCAGGACGTCTGTGCTCAGCTGACGACGCACTTCGAGTCTCGGCCACTGAAGCACCTCCCTCCGGGGACAGTGTTGACCGTTTGTCATACCGTCGAAACCCTCGATAGGGTGGCGCTGTGATCATCTCTTAGAGATAAAAGATCGCATCGAGATATTGTATGTATTGCCATGCAACCCTACTCTACATCAACGTTGATAATTTTGATATCCTCGTAGGGCTTGTCGGTTTTATTTGTCCTCACATTTTCAATAGCGTGTACGACCTCCAGCCCTGACAATACTCGCCCAAAGATGGTGTGTTTCTTGTCCAGCCACGGCGTCGCAGTAGTAGTAATGAAGAACTGGGATCCATTTGTCCCAGGTCCAGCATTGGCCATACTGACCGTGTACGGTCTGTGAATACAATCAGCATCAGACTGCGCAATCAGTGTTCTCCTCGGCATACCTGTCATGTTTGAGATCATCGGAGAACTCATCCTCAAACTCTCTACCCNAGATTGAAGTGCCTCCCGTTCCGTCTCCCAGAGGATCACCGGTCTGAATCATGAACTTGGGAATAACACGATGGAAAATCACTCTTTCGAAGTAACCACTTCTCGCATGTCCAACGAAGTTCTCCACAGCCTTGGGGGCTTGAGCGGGGAACAGACGCATATGAATGTCTCCGAGCGTTGTATGTATGGTGGCAGAGTTCGCTAGAGGAGATGGTCCACTGTGTGTGTGGACTACCGCGGACGCAACATTCTGTTCTTCGCGAGTAGGGCGCTCATTGAACACGTCACGATCGCCAGACTTGTCTCTGTTCAGTAATAATGTAAGCACTTTCAATTAGAACAAGTACAACGGAAACGTACTCTGGGGGAGCTCTTGTGAACATGTAGAAGCGCTGGCGTTTGTATCCTGTACAGAACAGCGTTGGGTCTCGTTGACCCTTATCAGCAAGGATTGGGTTTGCAGAAGCAGCCATTGCCTGAAATCATGTTGAGAAATGGAGCAGAGCATGGAGACTACGGTAAACACATACCAAAGTTGTGACACTGCGTTTGGAAGGTGCACCTTGATACACGCTCAAATTCAAGAATCGGACGTTTCATCCTTCCCCAACAAACGCGTGACACGGTTTGTATAGACATTTAAGACTACACAAAAGTCAGGATGAAAGGGTCAATCGATTGGACGAAATCAAGCGTACCTTTGATACCCAACAAGGATGGATAGATAATGAATGCCCCGCTCTCATCCCAGATGGCATTACTCCACATCCCTGGAATATGTCCATCCGGGCCAGGCAACTCAAGCTCTCTTTCTACCGCCAAACGACGACCAAATTCCATATCCTCCACTTTGTAGACAGCAGTCCCTGCTTGTTGCATCTCTTGAATAGCAACAAGGGACTCGTCGTACTTCCGTGTCATTTTGCCGCCAAGGAAAGAAAAGATACGGATTTGTCGGTCGGGCAGGGAGAAAGTCACAAAGTGCGAGGAATCAGGGGACAATGTGATACACGTAGGAGTTGATTTGGACTACATTGATGAAACTTAGGATTCGCAAAGCAGAGTTTCCGGGATTAACGAACCTTTTTGAACTCATACAAGTCAGTTTCACTCTTGAAAGACCAGAGGCCAGGTAGTTTCTTCGGAAGACCAAAGGGCTCTGTAGGTTGCCAGTATTCTACGAACCCGCCTTCATCAGCAGATATAACTGTGTCATATTTGTCGCTATACTGTGGGACAAAAGACAAAGGTGAGCTTGCGTTATTATGAGTAAAGCTGGGAAGGAGACACACTGTCATAATATGCACGGGGAAACGATGGATACTTTCGACTACTTCTAGAGGTGTATCCGTGCCCCTTCCGTCGTACAGTCTTATTACCCCAGACGACGCGTCGGATCTGCGAATGTCATTAGTTTCACAGGGAGGAAGCAAATCGAAGGGCTACAAACACGGCAAGAACTCCTTGTGCTTGCCCACGTCGGTGGACCCAACAACATGCGCGGGGAGTATACCCAAGCTTGATGATATTGATCATGTCTGGTTTACAGGGTCAGCGTGATTAACGAGTACAGATAGTTGAAGATATACCGAAGTTGATGACATCGAACACCTTTGCATTACCATCCTCTGAGACAGTCGCAAAAAGTTGTCCATCGGCGCTTGCAGAGACGGCAGTGACTGGCTGAAGATGTGCGCGGTAATGTTTGACAAATTCAATTCCAACTTCTTGCTTCTTCCATAGTTTTACATGCCCGTCGATCGAGGTGGTGATAATAAACTCGGTTCTGAGAGGGACATAGATATAGGTTGTTGATGCTGAAAGAAGACAATAAAGATAATTACTTCGTGACCACACAAAAGTTGATCACGTCGCGATGCATAAAGCTCTTGTAATACTGGTCGGCATCTGGCAGATGCTCGAGATACAATTTTTCATGGGGTAAGACTAGACAAAGTATTCTGCATCCCTTAAGGTCTTAAAATCAAAGATAATGAATTGAAGCATACCCTTCCGTTTCTTTTTCACATTTCCTTCAGCCTCAGCTGGCATAGGCATCGGACCAACGTCGTCGTCACTGTCATCGTCCTCCATTCTAGCGTCTCCAGTCTTCTCGGTGTCCTCTGCCTCATCACGGTCGCGTTTTCCAAGAACGGCATCTTGTTGCACCTCTGACATGGTGTTAAAAGGAGAAATGACCGAGAGTTGGTTACCTAATCAATATTCAACAACCTTGTTGAGGCGCTATATAGTATGTGTGCTACACTATCCTATATCATACTTCAAAAAATACACGTGTTGGTTTATAGCTAGGTATGTAATGATATAAGTTATTCTAATTACCGTCTGTCGGATTCTCGTCCATGAGTTTCGTCTCGAGANGAGGGTATGGTAGTGCTAAGTGTGGTGTGGTGTGTAGTAGTCGGACTGTCGTCCAACATATCGTATATATGCGCAATAGGGTGATAGAACCAGCGGGGCACCGGAGACATTTATTTTGGATTTTTNCTACGAATCCAGAACCTCTCGCAAACCAAAGTTTCTCCGTCCCCGGTTCCCACCTTCCACCAGGNTTCCCACACCAATACCTCCTCGTCAACATTTATGGACACCTTCCCCATACCACTCAGTAAAACAGTCACTTCTTTCCTGATCTTCCCAAAAGGAAACGGAAATGAAGGGGACAGTTCCGGGGGAGAGGGGGTGGGGGTTTTGGAAGATGACAAAGACGTCAAATCAAGAACTTGACATCGAAGTAAAGATGAGGCAAGGAGTTCCTTGACACGCAATCGCATGTCTGGCTTCATCTTCCCCCGTGAAATCTCTTTCTTCCACAAAACCAGAGAAGTCTGGGACTCAGAGAGGATAGATTGTGCTTGTGATGCCAGACCGCCACTAAATGGGAAGAAATCAGTATAGGTGCACGGTAATGACGAAGGAACATGCGTACGGAATGTAGTAAGTTTTCCCTGCCTTCTTCTGCGGACTCCAAGAAATGCCATATTCGTCGTCTGTGTCGATTGCGAAGATGGGATTGGCATGAAGGAACATGGAGGCGACTTCAGCAGCGCCTTCTTCAGTGGAGACATCCATATTGCGAGCAACGCGCGTATTCATAATGGAAGTGCGCACATTTTGCTGGGGAGGTGGACTGGGCAGGCGAGGTTGAGGAAGTGGTTTCAGGTTTGCTGCACTAGAGAGAGCAGATTGTAGTGGTTCTAGTACTGGCGGTGTAATGAGTTTGAGAGGTTTTGCAGATGGCGCTTTCACGGGAGAATTTGACTTGTCGCCAAACAAAGGAATAGGTTGTTTCCTCTTTGAAGCAGAGGATGGAGGTTTCGACGATGAAGATGGAGCAGTGGGTAGAATGAACTCTGGTCGGGACAGAGAGACCGGTTTATTACTTCTCCTCTTATTCGATGGAGGTGTATCTAGTACATTAGAATCGTTTTCCTTCCTTTGAATTGGGGTTGAAGGCAAGCCAAATGAGAAGTTGGGAGTAGAAAGAACTTTGGACCTAGGCTTCGAGGTCGTGGCTGGACTGGTCGCTGTGCCGAAAGCATCGTCGAACTTTGGCGCATACATCTTGGCACGTGGCTTTAGAGGAGTGTCAAACCCATCAGGAGCACTCATAATGCGCCTTCGTTTCTTTGGACGCTCACTGTCGTTCATCGTCATGGTGGAAGCGGACAACCCCGTTCACGTGTGAGCAGCACGCGTTGTTTGGCTGAACCGCGTTCGGGTAAACACAGCTACCACGACCACCAGATTGTATCACATTCTTCAACTGTCAATATACACTGCACCTGATTTGAAGTTGCTTTATTGAATATGTCTCTACTAGGTTATCTACTTGGCCCGTCCGATGGTTAGGCTACTAAATGACAACACTCTTAACTTTCCTATCATCAAAATACGGTGAATATCAGATTCGGTTCTCCAAATTGTGCAGACCAACCATCGACGAGACGGTACAATCTTCTACACAATACCCATTGGACCCTCCTCCTGCGGGATCAGCCAACCTCTTGTAAGTAGTTCAGCTCATGCCGAGGCCAGGGGTCATGGCTCGCTCTGACACTGCGAAACTGTACGACATGCAGACATGGGGTGTTGTGTATATGTGCTAGATTTATTCCGGTCAACAAATTTCCAGACGAATGATGGCACTATGAAATAAAATGTGGCGCCGAAGTTCTGGATACGGTAGAACTGCTGGAAACCAGCATCGGAATGCTATTGGCTTGATGCATAGTTATAAAGTTGCTGCACAGTACACCTTCCATAACATCCTCAGATCTAGAGATGTTAAAATTCAATCTGAAATGGTGTTATAAGTTATCAACTGCTACGCTCACAGACGAGCCTTCCCCTGATCCAGGTTATCTGGATATGGAATGACTGCTACAAAGCTAACTCCAAGACTAGAGCACCTCAAGCACCTTGACACTATCTGCTTTTTTTGCAGCACGGTCGGGAGGTTGGGATGTGTGTCTGCAGATCGCCCGGCGGATGGTACAGTAGCATATAGAAGAGCCAATGGTCCACAATCAACATATATATATATATGTGTGTAGTTAATATCCACGAGCTTTAATTACTGTTCTATTCGAGTGAATCCATACTCAACCGAGTATGCAAACGCCGAGTCTCGATTAGACTCTTGTTCGCATGTAGACTCTTTGATGCTTGGGTAGTACCAGGGTAAGTTAACGTTCATTGTGCATTGAAATCCCCTTCATCTCAACAACAAACAGTCTCTCTGTCTATGAGGAACTGGCGAGATGGCCGAGCGGTCTAACGCGCCAGACTAAGGAGACCAAGAGATTATGATCTCTAACCTTGCAAATATCTGGCCGAACTTGACAGTGAGCTGGCATATTCGTTGGTGGTCTCGTGTCTGTGCATGGCGGGGGGGCCCTGCACCCGAGGCTGAGTGAGGGCGCGGGAGATGGGGGTAAGAGGAAGAGAGAGGGAAAGGGCGAGGACRCGTCTTTATAGTGTCRGTGCATCCTTTGTTTGGTCGCTGTCAACGGAGGGAGGGAGGANGGGAGACGCGGTGGCGGTGACGGAGAGAAGAGACGCGGTGGGCCCGGGAGAAGTGGCGGTGACGAATTCTCCGTATTTGGAAGGTGATGGGAACATGGATTCGGATCGACAACGGTTTTTCCGCGATCGGTGAAAGGTGGATTCGAACCCATACGACAAAGTCGGGGCGTGGGTTCGAATCCCACTCTCATCATTCCTTTTTGGCGGCCATACGATGGTGGAATGCACCAGGAAATGAGACAAACCGAGCCCAGCATGGTCGAAAAGTGGCTGAGATAGCGATTGTGCACAGCAAAACTGATTGCATCATTTTGTGACTCACTTGCAGCGTCCAACTTAGCCATGTTTAGTCAGCTGACTCCTTATGTTTACTACTTTGGACCTCCAATTTCATCCTTAAACTCCTGGTAGAACACTTGCGAGTACTTGTACTACTACTGGCGAATCTCAGGCCATTTCCTATCCCGTTTGGTCTTTATTCTGTCCTGACCTGTTAGCGTGGCGCATAAGCCTGAGACCGTTCATATTCGTTGACTATGTTCGCACACAACTTATGTCCATTCCCATTGCACATCGTCCGAAGTATTTCTCTCTCTGTGCCCTATCCCTACTTGGCACTACGTAGCATATAACTCTCAATGCGATAGCAAATGTTTTCTGGAGAGAGGGCTTGATCTTGTTGCTATGCGCCCACGGTCACAATGAATGGACCGAAACATGCTAAAAAGGGCCCATATTTCAACCTGTGCCTCTTTTTGACCATAGGTCTTTGGACCCGGGCTTCCTATAAAACCCTACAAGATCTCGGTCTCTTCGTTAGCAGCTCTCTCTATCTTTCCCTTCATTGTTTTTGCTTCCAACGCCATTTCACACTATTAGTTACCAGCTCGCCAATATGCCCCGTGCTTCAGTAAGGCAGACGTTTTATCTTGTTGCTCTTCTCTGTTTTATTAACTGCCCTATTCAATAGTCCTCCCGCTCTTCCCCTCAGACCGAAGCAGCACTGGACGTACCAGCCATATGTCCCGCCTCAGGATGCACTGAATCTTTCCCAAAGCTCGAGAGTCTCATAGGTCATCTCGAACGTCATGTCGCTGATTATCATCTGATTTTTGGGTGCGCTGGTCTCCATGAAGCTTTTCTACTTTTTGCTCAAAATATCTTAGATTTTATGTCTGTCCCATGCCTGGCTGTCCCAAGCAGAATTCCCCGTTCTCGCAGAAGGGAAACGTCATTGCGCATATTAGAAGTGGCTCACAGTGCGTGAATGGTTGAGCCTTTTCATCTAAACTCTGGCTAATATTCAAGGATAGCTATGATATCAAAATTTGCTGTTCATATCCAGGCTGTAAAACCAAAATCTCCGATGCAGGAAACATGCACCGTCACCAAGTCAAGGAACATGGCTATCAACCTCAACCAAGACGGCCGAGAAGAGACAGAAGCCTGAAGCACTCAAGGTCGGTGTCAGGAAAGATGCTGTCTCAAGCTTATCCGCTCAGCATTGGCCAAGCTCGACGCGCAGGAAACACAGTCCCTGGAACGCCAAATTTCGACCTCTCTTTTCTCACTCCGATCACAGCCATGAGCAGGTTTACTCCCCATAATTATTCTCTTCAAGATTCCTCAGCGTTGGCAGGGTTATCTCTTTCCTATTCCACCATGCCGTCGGACAATTTCAATATCCCTTCAATCCCCCACTCGTGGATGCCAGAATATGTCTCGGACAACGTGGATCTATTGGGAGGACATAGCCGGGAATCGTCTTTGGCATCTTCTGAATCTGACCCTGGCGCCACCTTCACCTGGCTGGACYTCTGCAATGAATCCCTTCCTTCAAGCTCAACCCAAGCATCGTCATCCACAGAAAAACTTCCTGATTCGAATGACTTCTCCCAGTCTACTCTCTCGCTCCCCTTGTCCAACGAAGAGTTTCCATATTCCGATGACTTTGGGTTACTCGACGTGGACTTTGTTTCCGCTACTAGTACTCTTTCTGAGGAATGGCCATTTTGACACTACTCGGGCAAGCTTTCACTTTCTTAACTCATATGGACCACACACAAACACATCATCTCACCTACTCACCTGTACATTCTGCACTGTATCAACATACTCATTCGAAATAGACCATCATCATCAAGACCATCATCATCAACAGCTTCTCTACGCCCCACTGAAATGAAAAGCCTTAAATATGTCGTTTGTCGTACAACTTCTACGTATCGGTCGGCGTGCATTCTTGAGGGGTTGATGTATGCACAGCTGAAGTCTCTTCGGTTGTTGGCGCATATGGAACCAGAGTGGCGAAAGTGAGATATGACGTGTGCCNTCTCACTTCAGGCATGGCTCTCGAAAACGTCGCCTTGTCACTTGGTGGCGGAGATTCTAGTGGGTTCGCTTCCATCTCTGCCTCTATGGCATCTGCCATCTCGCTATCGGCGATGGTATCCGCATCCTCCTCTGTGATTTTTNGCTTCTTCCTTTTCATGGTATTGTCCTCGTCCGGAGTCCCCTCCGCCTCCCGCTTGCGTTTTCTTTCAGCGGCGTTATCTGCGATTTGTCGCAGTCGTTTGACCTCTCGCTTTTTCTCAGCTTGCTTGAGCTTTTCAGTGACCTCGCGGATGGATGTAGGGGGAGGATTGTGCGTAACCTCCAGCGGTCGGATGAGTGTCTCGTACATTGTAATATCTATATTCCATGAGTTTCAAACAAATAAAGAATACCGCAATGTTTACCTGCAAACCCAGATTCGTTAAGCGCGCTCACCGTCCGGAGAACCTGCTCCATGCATGGGCTGAAACAACATATCCGGGTCGTACAATCTTTCTGTACCGGAAGTCAGGAAATAAACAAAACTTGGGTAAGCGCAAACTCACTCTTAGGGCCTTTTTGGCATGCTCGATGGCGTCCCATGGGGCAGGGATATCCAAGAATACTAAGACACTGCTGAAGGATACCCGGTAAACAAGGYARAAGAGAACATACRAGCATCTGCTGTGTCCGTGACGGTAAACCCCTCCTTGCAAACGTTCCGGTGAGTTAGTGTCACAATATCATTTAGCCCATGTCTTGTGAACTCTTCTCTGGGCAGTGTCAGAGTAGAACGGGGTACAGGTAATAGGTAGGCTGACCTAGCCTTCTGCGCTCTCGCTTCATGGAATTCATAGGACCATAGGTGCCCCGTCTTTCCGACAGTGCGTATGACAGAGTGAGAGAAGGATCCGGAACCAGTTCCTAATCCCTTGTGATCAAATGAGACAGAGTTTTGAAGTTTTTAGAAGACTGTTCACCTGGACTCACAGTCAGGTATGGCCACCCCTTAGGTAAAAACTACTGTACGCACCTGCTTCAATGACATGACTTCCCTTACGAATGTTCAGGTAAGAAGTAATGAAAGAGATATCCGCGATGTATAGAATTTGAGTTCGGTGAGGCAGAGCCATCGTCCAGAGTTCTGGGGTCGGACGGAGAACATGAATGAAGCCTTTTCCCGCATACGATCCAATTTTGGAGCCAAAAGGAAGACCAATTATATCAGAGTGCCGATAACTGCCAAACTTGCTATTGAACTCTTTGCCAGGTGTGATTATCAAAGGTTGTAAGAAGTCGCGTGTCTGCGGAACATTATTTTTTAATGTAATACCATCAAAGACTTGGAGAGCTTACAAGCCAAACTATGACTGTATCCCCAGAAGCAATCTCTCGAGCAGTAGACCACATCTGTTTCGTGTATTTACAATTCAACAAGCTTGGGCAAGATTGTGAAAATTAGAAAGGAATAAATGTCACGTGGATTCGTCAACAGGTTGGACCTGGGCGGGCCGACGCCTTACCCGGTTATCTGAAGATCGACGTTTACATACATAAGTGATGGTGGTTAAATTATGGTGCTTGGACTCAACCACTTATTCGACTTGTTCGAAATACCAAGTAACATTAAATAAACCTGCTTTTAATTTGTCCTCAACAAGAACCTCATCTCGAGGGGGCGTGAATTTCTATGACTCATCCTTCCAGGACTTATCATCGGGGTGATATTTTTTCAGGCCGTCTCGACTCGGAATGCCCTCGGACCTTGGTCCCTCCCTGATATAAACGTAAAATCTATCGCTGACAGGACTCTCATATTAATAAGGAACCCCAGTGTAACTTCTTCCCCAGGTTCCCCACCTTCTTGTCCTTTTCAGCTTTTGTTGTACCAATAGTTCGACATGTACGCGAACATTATCAGATACGGTTTGGATACGGCCCCATTGTTTGACAATTATCTTGTCTTAACAGGTCTGGAGCTCCTCTCCCCATTCCAGAAGCTCTCATTGCTCAGCATCGGGAGCACTACAACCAACACTTGGACGAATCTGCTTTGGACGACGGCTCTGACGACGAATCTATCCATACCAGTGCTATCAGACGTTTCTCTCGTCGGGAATCCCGCAATGCAGATCGTGCTGAGGTTTCAGGGATCATGTCGACCAGGGAGCGTAGGGCGTCTCGCAGAGACTCTCAGCCAACCCAGGAGAACGAATTCAGACGCAGAGGATCTACTGCCATCCACGAAGGACACTCGAAGCCCCGTCAAGATTCGGTCACATCGCATCAAAGTAGACTTGCCCCCATCGACGCTGTTGTACACACCTCTTCCCTGGAAAGCCGCACGATCGAATGCACAACAGGCGAGAAGAATCGTCCAGATATTACCCACTCAGAAACAGCTGTGCTATCATCTATCCCGACTCTTCTTAGCGTCGATAGAGACAGTATGACTATCCGAAGGCTTTCTAGGACCGCACAAATCATAGCAGAGGAGAAGGCTTCTGCTAGTAGCTCTGGTGTCGCCATGCCGGATTCTAGTTTCACGAAGGATGACATGATCAAGGAAGTGGAATCAGTGCCACAAACCCCTGCTGTCGAAAGCACATTCACGATAGAGGAACCAGAGGACCCACGAATGACTGGCAAAATTGCGAGCTGGAGGGGCATTGTTATTTTGGTGTGATGAACTCCTTCCACGGAGTTGCTCTCGGCTTATATTCCTTCTCTCAGTTTACTGCATGCTTTGCTCAACTTGTGGACAATATCTGGATGACTTCTATCAACATCGCTGTTCCAAAGATCGCGGAGGAGTTCAATCTCGTGGAAGGCGGGTTATAGGGCGAATCTTCTATCGCAGTAGTGTTGCTAATCTTATCCTTGATTTCAATGCAGGGTCTCAATCTTGGTTGGTATCTGCTTACACACTCACCTTCGGAGGTTTCCTTCTCCTCGCAGGAGTTCTATCAGATCGATTCGGTCGTCGTTATGTCTTCAGCGGCGGAATGCTCTGGATGGCTATCTTCTCCGTTGCAGCTGGTGTCAGTCAGACAGGAGTACAATGTATTATCTTCCGCGCGTTGCAAGGTCTCGGTGCTGCTGCTTCTGTTCCGAGCGCGATCGGTGTTTTGTCCAACTTCTTTGTGGGTAACGAACGGCACAGGGCTTTGAGCATGTTTGGTGCTGCTGGCGCTGTAGGTTTTGTTGTCGGATTGATTATGGGAGGTATGTCATTTCAAATTTGGTGTTCAGTTTAATGGAAGCTCACTTCACATTGCATCAAGGCGTACTCAGTGGAACTATTGGATGGAGGTACTCTTACACCATTTCCAAAAGAAGCCGATATGCTGACCCACCCGTGTATCATTTAGATATGTGTTTTATATCAATGCACCAATCATTGTTATACTTGCCATCTTGGGGTGGGTTTCGTTCCCAAACGAGCGCCCCAGTGTGGGACGGAAACCTTCATTAGATTTCCTCGGCGCTGGCTTGGGCACAAGGCATGTTTAATGTGTTCTATCCCTCTTCCAGCGGCTCAACCTCTACTTTAGTGGGATGGTCCTCATGACCTTTGCACTCTCTCAATCTGAGGTTTCTGGTTGGAATAAGCCGGTTATCATTGTGACTCTTCTGGTCTCGTACGTCTCATTCATTCTCCTTTTACACGAAAGTGGTCCGATTGCTTTATTCGTCTACGGGCATTCACTTTTGAATCTCACTTTAGGGTACTTGCACTTCTTGGATTTGCCTGGGCTGAACGGAAGGTATGTATAACGTTCGTAACACGAGTCAGACGTTTCTAACCCTTGTGGTTGCCCTACTAGGTATCCAATCCAATCATGGTACATCCAACACGCTCCTGACTACTGTCAACATACTCATATTGCTTCTGGATAGCCAATTTACCTTTGGAAGTTGCCTTCCTTTGCGGGAATATGGTGTTCTGCCTTTCTCCTTTATTGCTGGTATGCATTTACAATCAGTTTTCCTTCAGGATCAATTTCACATGCATTCTATTAGGTGGGCTTCTGTGGTCTACTACCTTACTCTCATCGCACAAGAGGTCCTGTTCTTGGCTCCTTTGACCACTGGTCTCTATATGATGGTAAATATTTCCTTTATCCTGCAGTCTCGAGAATTCAACATTCTTGTAGCCCATGGGGGTCGCAGGTTTCGTAGTGTCCCTTCTGATGGGGCGTGCAGTCGAGAGATTCGAGATGAAGCATCTTCTTATCCTTGGTTTCTTCGTGTCCGCAGTCGGTGCACTTCCCGCAGCATTTGTCAAGACGGGTGGCAATTTCTGGGCACTCGTCTTTCCCACCACGATCATCTCTGTCACAGGAGTCTCCATTAGCTATAATGTTGCGTCCATCGCCCTCGTATCTGCAGTTCCCGCTGCAGCCAAGTCACTCGCTGGTGGTTTGGTGCGTATCAGAGTCCACTGTTCGTTTCTTGGGGTCCCTAAGCTCTGTGAATAGATCAACACCGCTTTCCAGATCGGMTCTGGCTTTGGTCTGGCCATTACCTCRGTGGTCAACGAGAATGTGTTAAAAAGGCAAGAACATCCTGAGGATCCTGACTCTATCATGAAGGGATATCAGGTTAGCACATCTGGTTCTTTCTGTTCTCCCACCACTAAGATTGAGGTCATGCTACAGGCTGCACTGTTTACCTCCAGTGGTCTCGTGGGCGCATCTGTCATCCTATCCATTTTCGCCATCAGGAGCGGTCAACAAGCCACCGCAGGCATGATCATCCATTGAACTGCTCGATCGTCTTTCCCAAGGTATAAAACTTAGACCCTTGGTATGACTGTGAAGACCCGGTTGTATCTTTCCCTTTCTCAAGCTTGTGTTGTGCTTATAGAAGTAATCTTTTGTGTATCTAGTACCAATCTTAGCCATCTTTGAGTCAGTCGCTGATCTCGAATATCATATAGTGTATTGGAATACGACTGCGTGCGTAGTGTCAAAACAAAGAATTTGAAAGCATATATCAGTGTGAAAGCATAAAGGAAAACAAAAATAATACGACTCTAATTCGGTAATACACTTCGAGCTTTGCGTTAGTGCTAGAATACACGATCGGGATTCGGGATACAATAAAATCCATCATAGGTCGTAGTGCAGTCAAGGAATGTGAGCCTCATATGAGGTTGAGAACCAGCTCGGCGTGAAATTAGGATGATCATGAAATTGGCCATTTGAATCGTCATGTCATTTGAAGGGGTCGTGCGTCTCTAGATGAGTGTTCCTTGAGCAGAGCGCCGCAAACTTTTCCTCCATACAGGGGAGAAGTCCGAGGGCATAAATGAGAACCGTTGCGAACGTCTGGGGATACGCGGGCGGGTGAGGCGTTTCCAGGCCAGGACGAATCGCCTTAGGAAGGGACGACGTCTGCGGGTACTTCCTGAGGGGGTTGAAGAATGCATTGTCAAGGAAATTGACGCTGAAGCGGAGTAAGTCGAGAGCTCCTCGATGTCATTCTCGGTAAGAAGCATGCCACGGCGGCGTCTGAGGGGTGGAATAACATGAGATGAAATGGTGGCATTGCTAAGGAGGTAAATTGAACGCACTGTTTCTTAGCGTTGGTCGCGGTGGCTCGCTGAGATCGAGCACGAGACGACTGCTTTACAAGCGGTTCGAGATGGGTAATCGTCAAGCAGAGCATGCGAACGGTGATGATGGAGGGGGTAGTGAACGTGAATTAAGATACGCCAAGTACCAAAGGTATAAGTGAAAGGGAGAGTTCTACAGCCGCGCTTTATATAGCTGAGGTCTTAAGCTTAAGGTCCATTGTTGCCGGTTGTCAACAGCCATAAACCAACCATAAATTGTCAAAAGGGGAAACAAAGATGGCATCGCGACGGAAACGGCCACGCTGCGGCGCAGACCCGTACGTCAGTCCAGTACTGTATCGAGCAATATATTGCTTGAGATCTATGTATCTCTAAGCTAAAATCATTGGTTATTGCGGCAATTTGTAGAGTAGCAAGCGGAAAGTTCCTGGGGTGATACTCAAGTAAACCGGCGGATCGATAGGAAAGCAGTCAAAGGTCTTCACGAGGGTATTATAATATAATTGGCTAGCAAAAAATCCAAGTCAATCTCAAACCTGCGGGAGGTTTCAAAACCTCCCATGGAATAACGATTGAAACAACGAGACTGGGATAAAGGGCGCTTGCTTGGACCAGGAATCCGTGCCTCTACGGCTTCGTGAATCATATCTCAAGGCTGAAAACAAATCGGAATGCTTCTGACCTTCATATTTGCATCGATCCTTTGATCTATTTTATGAAGTTTGCACTTCGGGATCCGGAACCCAGGAAGGGCGCGTGGCGCGATGAGGTCCGAGGTAGATATTGACTGCTATTTGTTCCGTCAAAAAATTTGGGCATCCACTGATTGTGAGAGCATCTTTGTTCACTACCATCNGTATCCCCTCCTCATCCTTTCCTCCGCCGCCCAGATTTTGGCGATAAAATGGATGTAAGGATACTTGAGCATATCTTCTTAAGGTTTCTGTGTCTGATCATACATCTATACAGCAAAATTTTGTCCAAGGACTTCATGAACTCCTTCTTCACATTCTCTCTGGTGATAATGATAAACTAAAGGCGGTGAGCAGCAATTCATTTTTGTAGTGATCTCTGGAGACTTGTTTAATAATGATTTACCGATCCTAGGCTACAGCGCGATTGAAGACGGAGTACTTCAAGGCGCCTGCCGCCATCTCTGCTCTTGCAAGCATCATCGCCAGTTCCCCAGATCAGGCAGTACGCGATTATTTCTTGAATACAAGTAAGGCAACTCCAATATAACTTTCTGGTATTTCAGGTCCGCCAACTTGCTGCTGTCGAGATGCGCAAACGGGTTGCTTGGAATAGTGGCTCAAATTGGCAGGCACTCCCCCAAAATGAGCGCGAGCAGATTAAGGAAACATTCCCTCGGCTCACGATGTCCGAAGAGAGGTGTGTTTGAAACGTGTCGATCTTATCTTATCGTTCACGCGCCTGCGTCTCCAGCACCCTTGTCAGACATGCAGACTCCCGGGTCATTGCCGCCATTGCATCCATTGAACTCCCCGTCGGGTCATGGCCATCGCTTATGGGCCAGCTTCAACAAGCTTCTCTCTCACCTACCGTACAGGAGCGTGAAGTTGGAACCTACATCCTCTACGCCACCCTCGAGTCAATTGTCGAGGGCTTCTCAATAAATGACCTAATGCAGCTGTTTGAGCGTACCATCGCAGACCCTGAAAGTTTGACAGTTAGAATAACGACTGTGCGGTATGAAGCTTCTACAAGTGATCAGTTCTTGGATTCTCATGGTATCGTACAGATGCCTCGGCACTCTCGCTCAATATATGGACACAGACGAAAAAGATACTCTTGTAGGCACCGTCTTGCTCATCATCCACGCTGTTCTGAACGTAGCCTCAGGACCAATATCAAACGATTTTGCCGTCTATGATTCAAGTTATGGGACAGTGTGTTGAAGCTGGCAATGAGGAGGGTGCTCGCCATCTTTTCGATGTGTTGGAGACACTTTTGATCCTCGTTCGTTGATTTCTTCGATGTCACCACAACCTAAACTCATCTTGACCACAGGAAGTCCCCCTCCTTAGCAAAATCATTCCTGACCTAGTCCAATTCTTGTTGCACTGTGGTGGCAACAGAGCCTACGACAATGATCTTCGTATCCTCGGTCTCAACGCGCTCAACTGGACTGTTCAATAGTGAGTGCATACATACGATAGCGACTTAAGCTCGATCTAATGGCTTAACAGCAAAAAATCCAAGCTCCAGAGCCTCGGCCTTGCTCCTGCTATCCTTGAGAACTTGATGCCAATCACTGCCGAGCCAGAACCTGAAGATGCCGACGAAGATGCTCCTTCCCGGGTATGTTTATATTCAGAACGTCTATAGCCTCTCTTTGACTTGCTATGTCATTCTAGTCCGCTCTTCGCATCGTCGACACACTATCCACGAACCTTCCTCCTTCGCAAGTTTTCCCTGCCCTCCGCGATCTCATCCACAAATACATCCAATCTGCCGATTCCAATGAGCGACGAGGAGCTGTCCTTGCCCTTGGTATTGCAGTTGAGGGTTGCAGCGAATACATGACTCCCCGTATGTCGGAGATCTGGCCCATTATTGAGGCTGCTCTCCAGGACTCCGATCCTAGCGTGCGCAAGGCTGCATGTGTTGCTATTAGCTGCCTCTGTGAGTGGCTTGAAGAAGAATGTGCTGCTAAGCACAACGTGCTTGTTCCGGTATGTTTAAATCCTCGCATTGTGTCCCATCGCAAGGACTGCGCCTTAATGGGTGCCATTTTATAGTGTATCATGAACATGATCAACGACCCCAACACCCAGAAGGCAGCATGCACTGCACTTGATGCGCTCTTGGAAATTCTACAGGACGTCATCAGCCAATACCTCCCGCTCATTATGGAACGCCTTAGTGGCCTACTTGAGAGTGCCCCAATTAGCGTCAAGGCTGTTGTTACTGGTGCAATCGGCAGTGCCGCACATGCATCAAAGGAGCAATTCATTCCCTATTTCCAGCCCACCATGAATCATCTTCAACACTTCCTTCTCCTGACTTCCGAGGGTGAGGAGATCGAACTGCGTGGCATCACCACGGATGCTATCGGTACATTTGCTGAGGCTGTCGGAAAGGATCTCTTCCGCCCTTATTTCCCTGATATGATGAAGCAAGCTTTCCAGGGTATCGAGATGGGAAGCGCCCGTCTGAGGGAGTGCAGTTTCTTGTTTTTCGGTGTAATGGCCAAGGTCTTCGGCGAGGAATTTGCTCTTTATCTTCCTCAAGTTGTTCCTCCTCTTCTCTCCAGTCTGGCCCAGAGTGAGGGAGGTGAAGAGAGTACGTCGCATGTGAATTTCCAGTCATTCTCTACCTAACATTTAGGTTTCTAGTTGACCTGTCTGAAGCTACCTCCTTCGATGCAGGCTCATCCCCTTCGAACGCGATCACCATCGGAGATGAGACCGACGAGAATGGCAACCCAACTGCCGAGGTTGAGGAAATCGACCTAGACAAGCTCCTCGATGTCAACAGTGCCATTGCCGTCGAGAAAGAGATTGCTGCTGATACCCTCGGTACATTGTTCGGCTGCACCGGTGTCGCTTTCTTCCCCTATGTCGAGCCTTCGGTTCTCGCTCTTGTCGGCCTACTCTCGCATTACTATGAGGGCATTCGTAAAAGCGCACAAGAATCTTTGTTGGAGATAGTCCGTGTGTTCTACGACTTCAGTAACCCTCCTCAATGGCAACCCGGAACAATTGTTGTATGTCTTTTTCTACAAGTTATTTCGTAGATCTGACTCGGCTTCCCAAAGCATGTTCCATTGAGCCGTGAGGTCAAAGACCTGATCAACCATGCCGTGAGGCCTTTGCTCGAGATGTACGAGGGCGAAGACAACAAGTGAGTACASTACCCGATTCCGTTCATACACMCCCATCTCCGTCTTTTCGTGATGATAAATTAACTCAGCTCACTTCGACGCCAAATAGGCGCATGAGACTATTCTTTATTTTAATCTGATYTCCTCTCCTTCAACTTTGTTTTCTCTTACAGCTACTAATCCCATGTCTTTTAGATCGGTTGTTTCGTCGCTTTGCATTAGCTTCGCTGAGACTATCAATAAGATTGGGCCTGCGTTCATTGAGGGCAGTGAGTGATGTTTCTTGACATGGATATGACACTATGCTGAATGAGAATACATAGACCTTGAGGAAATCTGTAATATCGCTATTCAAATTCTCGAACAGAAGGCATACTGCCAACAGGATCCGGACCAAGATGAAGACGAAGAAGCACCTGAGGACCAGGCTGAATATGATAGTGTCTTGATCTCCTCCGCTGGAGACCTGGTCGCCGCCGTCGCTAATGCTCTTGGCCCTGAATTCGCCCCGCCTTCATCAAATTCTATCCTCTCATCTCCAAGTTCTACGTGAGCATACCCCATTAAAATTTTCGTTATCAGTCTGACCATAAATGATCACAGAAAAAGAAACGTTCATTGAGCGAGCGGTCATCTGCAATCGGCTGCTTAGCTGAGATCATTGGTGGAATGAAGGAAGCTATTACTCCCCAGACCCAGCAACTCTTCGAGCTTTTCTACAATGCCCTCCAAGATCCTGAGGTTGAAGTTTTGAGCAACGCTGCATTTGCCATTGGATTGTTGATCGAGCACTCCAATGTCGACCTTTCTCAGCAAATGCTGCCTCTTCTCGGTGTCCTCCGCCCTCTCTTCGACGTCACTCCCGAATCCTCGACAGCTAAACTGAATGCGAAGGATAACGCAGCTGGTGCTGTGGCGCGTATCATCGTCAAGAACCAAAATTCCATCCCATTAGACCAGGTCCTTCCCATCTTCTTAAATGCTCTGCCCTTGAAAAACGACTTCTTGGAGAATCGACCCGTGTTCCGCGCTATCTTCCACCTCTTCAACACAAATAGCGCCGCCCTTCTTCCTTACATCGATCATTTGTTGGGAGTGTTCGCATTTGTCCTCGACCCCAGCGCCCAGGAGATGGTCGGTGATGAAATCCGAGCAGAGTTGATCAACCTCATTGGTGCGCTCAACGCCCAGGACCCAGCGAAGATCCAGGCTGCTGGACTTGCCGTGTTTGTCCCGGGAACATAAAGGAAGCAGAGACTAGAAGTTTGTACAAGTGTTGTGTTTTTATGTTGTCATAGGTAATTAGCATTTCTCCCATTTTTTTGGTTACGGATACAGTCACATAACRGCGCCGTTGTTTTCTTTGTTTGTTAAGTACATACCAGTAGAATAGCCTCTCCCTTCCCATTCTTATCTCCTTATTTTTACGCCACATTATGCCTTGTTATGTCAATAATCGAATCCAGTGGAAGACGTGATCGCGTTGTTTTGTTTTGTTGACGACTCCTACAACCTCCAACCACCATCTAACGGGTAGAAAACGTCGGGCTCGCTGGGCGACTCGCTTCTTGGCTCGACTTGAACTTACCAGCAATATCCTTTCCATCACTATGTTCTACGTTATTTCCCTCCTTTTGGCTTCTGCCGCAGTTGCATCTTCGTCGGGCTTGACTGTGGCAAATAAACTTGACGACCAACTTCCACCCATTGCCCGCGTTGGGCAGGATTACCGCTGGACATTCTCCGCCAACACGTTTGCCAACTGTGATACCATCGAAAACTATACTACATCACCTTTGCCTGCTTGGCTGCACTTTGATACCTCATCTCGAACATTTCAAGGAAAACCAAGCGAAAAAGACATTGGCGTACCGGACATTACTGTCACTGCTCATGGCTGCAACTCCTCCAAGTCGGATTGGTTCAATATATTTACTACCGCTAGACCAGCGCCTACGCTCCAAATCCCTATCGCAAAGCAATTCGACCAATCTAATCCATCCCTTTCTTCGGTCTTTACCATCTCGCCCAATTCTGCTATAAAGTCGGACGTCCCTACGTTACGTGTTCCTGCTGGATGGTCATTTAGCATTGGCTTCGATGGTGATACTTTAACGGGCGGGAATRTACACTACCAGATTCTACAGGACGATGGATCAGCAATTCCTGAGTGGATGACGTTCAATAAGCAGACTATTACTTTAAACGGTATCGCAACTCACGAGGAACCCCGTACCGTTCATTGTATGCTTCATGCCTCCGACGAAGTTGGATATACCGCAGAAAAGCATCCATTCGATATCGTCGTCGCGTCTCACGAACTCGTTGTGTCTTCTGCAATGCCTACCATCAACGTCACCGCAGGAGACTCCTTTTCTTTATCTCTCTCGTCGGCGGCTGATTTCTGGGGTGTCTACATCGACGACGTACCAATCCAACCCAAGAATATCAGCACACTGGCTATCGATACCTCCCCGTACGACTGGTTGACATACGATCCCTTGAATTGGACGCTCACCGGGAAACCAACGAACTCCGACTTGGAGAGGAAACCATTTCTCTTGGTATCGATAACAACACTCTTCAATCAGTCCATCCAAACGAATGTTACTATCGATCATGTACCGTCCTACTTCTCTTCGGATACATTACCAGCGTTGTACGCCTCGGATCAAGATATACGCTATGATCTTTCGGCCTTCGTTTCTTCAAGCTCGAAGAGAGATGTGAACGTCAGCGCAACTTTCCAGCCCAGCGAAATGAGCGACTATCTATCGTTCGACCAGGCTACTTCTATTCTCTCCGGCCATCTTCCTGGCAGCGTCCCTCAATCGTACATCAACGTTACTTTCACCGCGTATTCCCATCTTACCCATTCGACTTCYCACGCGAGTCTACCCATCATCTTACCCTCAACAATCACGAACAAGGCCGGGCACACAGAGGGTGGAGATGGGCTCTCAGGTATGGCCCATAAAAGGCTGGCAATCGGTCTCGGCGTTACCTTCGGTGTGTTGGGAGGTTTCTGTCTATTAGTCGGTCTTCTCGCTGCCTGTAGAAGATATGCGCGAGTAGAAGATACAGCGATTGGCGGCGAGGAGGGCATGAAGGGTTGGTCTGAGAAAGACAGGAAGTGGTATGGATTGGATGCTAACACCAACGAGAAGGTTGACTATGGACTTTCGGGACCCGGAGGTATAGCAAGCCCTGCTTCAGCGGCATCATCCGCCTTTCCAACGTCGCCCCCAAGAACACGGGTGTATCCAAACTTGGGCCCGGGATCAGGTCCTCAAAGCCCTGGCATGATGACCAAACATGATTTCATGGCGAAGGTCAAGGACACCGTACGCAATGTCAGCGACAAGTACCGCTCTCGACGGGTTCCCGACCTCAGTAATCGCAGGCCAGTCATTGGCAAGCCTATCCTCATAAAATCGTCTCCTTTCGATGATATCCATGNCGTCTCTCGTTCAAGCGCTTCCTCCGCGTCGAGGTCTCCTACAATGGTTCACTTTGCTGACAAGCTGAGTAGACAGAATTCGACGGACTCCATAGGTTCCAATGCCTCCGTTCGAACACATGCAGCGGAAGCTGTTGTCCAAACGGCCCACAAGACTACTGTTCGAAGCGCAAGTCTAATATCGACCCCCGAGATCCCCCGCGATGCCAATGGTCGACCTCGAGTCAAGCAGTTCAAGGGTGCCAATCGAGTCCCAATACCCCAAACGTCCATCGCTTCTCCCAGTGAAGCATCTTCAGATGGTGGTCACGGTTTCCCAGGGAGGGTGCCCAGTCAGAAGGCTAGGATTGAACTCTACGATGATGAGAGCTCACTAGAAGGTCATGGTGGGAATCAAACTACAGATGACCTAGCCATGGGTATGCGCTACGTGCAGGCCCTGGGGGCTAGCGACACGGTCAACCCTGTACCTTCTCAAATGACGATGTCTACCAACGCTCGGTCCTCATACTCGTCCTTCGGTTCGACACCAGACAACGACGTGAATGTCGTTCGAACGGGAGAGCAATTCAAGCTGAGGGTGCATCTAAGACCGCCCACATCTGCAGCGTCGTATAGTATGAGGAGCGAGCATCTGACCGCGAGGTTGACATCCGGGTTGCCATTGCCGCCATTTGTACATGCCGATCTTGATCCAGCAAAGCAGCGAGGGTGGATTGAGCTTCATGGAATACCTTCTGTGACGGATGCCGGGGAGATGGAGATTGGAGTATACACGTTTGCGGAGGGTGTTTGTCTCGCCAAGGTCGCTCTTACGGTGACTCGTAGAAGGTAGAGCAACCTCTTTTGGTGAGAACCTCTTCATATTCTGGCTTCATTTCACCAGTAACTGATTCCTATTACAGTGCATCTCCCGTCTTTCGTCTGTTTTTTCTCAGCGTGTAATTGTATTTTCCTCTCCTATGTACTCCCTGAAACAGTTGTAAATTTGACAGCCTAACGTATCTTCTACTACTACTATCATACCCCGAATCCCGATACCATTACATATCAGTATTTTTCATCCGCGTACATCTTATACCCTAGTCATCCTATAATACATTTCATCTGTACAACTTTCAAACTCCCAGGTCTAGGGAATCCTGCTCGGTCTTCATTCCTGCGTAGAGCCCGTGCTGGTCTCCGAGGCCGTACGTCAAGGTCATCCTTCGGAAAATGCCTAGTTGTCCATCCTCAGTGGTATCTATTTCGAGCTGTTCGCGGGGGCGTTTGGTATGTGCATCAGGGAGAAAGGGAGAATCGCCGTACCAGAGAAATGACATCATCTAATAGGTGTGCTTGGCCAACAGCCATACCCATCCCTGCTCCTTCGTAATTGACATTTGCGATATGGACGTGGAAGTGATCTGAAAATGAGACCTGAGTAGGGACTCTAGAGGAATGTAGGGAATGGGCGTACAATAACTAGGTTGATAATGAATCCACATTCTCAATGTGCCCTCTCCAAGACCCCACTTCTCCTGCACCACGCGATGCGCTTCCTTTCTTATCGTCTTCAATAAGGGAATATGTTCCTTCGTGAGATCGCGTAAGCTCTGAAGGGCCGGTGAGCGGACTATGGCGACGAGGTATAAGGTGGAGAGGGTGTGAAGGTCCCATTTCATATCGGGGAGGATGAGGAAGTCGGAGGAAGTGAAGAGGACTTTGTTTTGTTCGGATAGGCCATCGAGGATGTCTGTTACCCTAGGATTATTTGCGAAGGTTAGCTGTATGGAGAGAAGTGGTGGCGGGTGGACATACCACTTGGTACGAGATGCAGGGAAACTATCGATGTATGGCTTGACGATTTTGTCGTAGAGGGCCGGTGTTTCACGAACGAGAATGTTTTGTTGTTTGGAGTACTGGTGTTGTAGAGTAAGATATCACCGCTACAAGGAAGGCTGTACCAACGTATACCTTGCGAACATGGACATCTGTCGCAGGACATACGATGTTGATCTTGACGTCTCCTTGAGGCTGAACTTCTTCAGATGAGACCACCCATCCAGCGAGCCAAGAATACTGTACTTAAGCAAGATCAAGATTGGCCTTCGAGTAGATATAGACATTTGAATGAGGGATTTACGATGTCAGACGATTCGGTCAGAGATGCTTTCTGTAACAAACTCCCTTGGCTGAAAAAGTTGCGCGTAGAGTGAAGAGAAAACGCGGTCTTTTCAATTCGGATGATTGCTGTCAATGCTTCTTGTGCGGTAGCCGGGGGTATTTCTGGGTGTGTGAGATGGGGCCACGAAGACGGAAGCTTTCCCAAGAGAGTAACACGATGATGTTCAGGTTCTATGAGAAATTAATGACTGCTTCATGGGCGTTCAGGAGGAATTGCAAGCGAAACAAGAGGTTGTATGAAAACACGGGGGACCAACTCAAGCCACACTTCATTTGAGGTATTCATGGTCAGGAAACACACCTTCGTTTAATACCACATCTAACTGGAAGTCGTGCAATGCACTAAGCGCGTCCATAATCGTGGCTAATGCCCATGCACACGTAAGTCCTCAGGGTGGGGTTTCAAGGATGATACAGGCTCACAGATGTCAAGAATTGATCGTACTAGTGGTGGATGTTGAGGGGGAAGGGTCGCCTCTGTGACATCGTAACACATCGATAGTCACGCAGAAGGGGGGATAGAACGGGAAAAGAAAACAAATGAAATAGGTACTGAAACAACAAGGGCTGACAAAACGTGGACGACTGAAGTATTCGTGGAATCCTCTTCCTCCTTTCTTCTTCGAGGTCTGATACAAGCGAGAGCAGATGGCACATCGGATACACAATGGATTGGTCAAGGAAGTTTATGACTTCCAGATGAGGATAGCAAGGGAGCCGACATAGAAGTAGATGAAATGTTTTGTTTCTGAAATAGTACCATCGATCGTCAGCAAAACGAAAACATAGACCAACGGCCGAAAGACGCGTCCTTGACTGATGTTCGGAAGTGAGATGAGCACTTACCATGCGTAACAAAGCTTCCAAAGTTCTTTCCAACGACAACATGCCATGTAGCGCCATGGCGTTTGTCAAACTCCTTTTTGATATAGGCAGCAATATCTTTCTCGATATTGTACTTCTCTAATGCAGCAGCGGCAATGTCAATGCTTTCGTGTTGCATTTCGTCTGACATGTCGACGTTCTTGATTATTGCTTTTGCGTTCATTGCACCGTCTCCGCCCCGGCCAGGACCAGAGCCAGTCTCAGTGGATGAGGATGTTGGCGCGTCGAGTTTCTCAGCCATGCTGGGCTATTTATCTACAAAGGTTGGCTATTACTTCACATCTACAGCCCTCGCTTTATAACCGATTTCAAACATACCTATTTGTCGTGAAGCGATATGAGATGGTGGTAAGCAGGCAAGCCTAGCGTGGGCCCTGCTCCGACTCGTGGTTGCAGCACAAAATATCGGTCACGTGGACCGCCACCATCCTCCTTCTGTACTTCTTCTACCCTCTCGTAAGGAATGATTCCCTTCGCCTTGAGGAGTTCCTGTACTGTCCCCTTCAGATTCACCAATTTCATTTGCTTCACCCTTTCGTGCACTATCGAGACATTTGACACTCAATCGACGCATAACTTCACACCTATGTATACTTTGTTTTCTACTTATATCTTGACAAGGCTAAACCAGTAGCAAAGACAGTAGCGCAGGATACTAAATAAAGGACATGGTTCTGAATATTTACTATCTTACAATGTCTGTAGTATCAATATATGTACCATATTTATCTCCGCCTTATATTGATAGAACGATTATCTTCTATAGAGTCTGTTTATGGGAGACTAGCTTCTTATTAGTGTTAGAGACATTCGAAACGACTGCATTGCAGAGTCTGTCTCCTTCATCGCCGACCTTTGCAGATTATCGCACACGGTTCTTGATGAGACCTTCAATGAACTGTGTGACCATCTCACTGAGCGCGCGAGCCATTTCTGGGGGGTATGCGTTGCTTAGTCGGTTCCCTCAGGTCTTGAATCTCCCCAATCCGCTCGGGATGTGGGAAGTAGCTAGGATGGGTATGGGTACCCAGTGATTGTCACAGTCAATCGAAAGTAGTAGTGATGATAGTAGACAATCAGAACATAGTTTGAGCCAGAAACATAGGCCCATAGTATAAGATACTGCTGGTGGTTAGCCAAGTGCTCCAATGCGGAGAGCTCGCCAAAGCATCAGTGGATGAGCATGCAGAGATTATCGAAATCCCTGCATATCCATCCACTCTACGCTAGCATCGGTTCTGCGATGGAAAGGCTGTCTTCAAAGCCAAGTGGCTGTGGCTAGAAATGCGGCTTGTCGAATTTATGTGTTCGCTAAGGGAACGAGAGCGTTAATCTCAGTAAGAAGATAGTGGGATGTGTGACTAGACGTTCGTCTTGAGCACTTACATCTGTTGGGGATTTGGACAAGAGGAATTGTAGATAGACTTACTTAGACTCTGAGGTACTGAGCGCCCGAAGTAACGTGATACGGCCGTACTAGAGCGGATGCCACTCGCGGCAAGAATTACTTGACCAGAAATGGAGATTCATCTAATGGTTTTGGATGGAAGACCAGAATAGTGCAAAATGCAAGTGAGGATACTGGTTCAAGCCAGGAAATGCGGGGAAAATGTCGATGGACGTCGGGCCGGAGGATGGCCGGGTCTAGACTCGGTGGGACGCGGTTTTGTTTCCACCTGGATTTGTACGACATGGACGCGTCTCATGGAGCAGAATCATCATTGAACTCGGCACTCAAATGCTGGGGACATTGGAATGACAGCTGCGATGAATTATTATAAAAATGTCCCCTATTCGAGCGAATTGCAGGCTTTCGTTAAGGCGCAACACGTAATTAATTAAGTAAGCAAGATTCCCCAAAGTTTTGCCCCCAAGTACAAATCTACAGTTTTTGAATCTATCTCCTGTCCCTCCGTACATCTATATCCCCTCACCATTGGGAAGGTCCTTCAAGTCGTCAGCTTCAATTGCTAGACGTTTCTTGACCTTCTACCACCACCATGTCCTCTTACGATCACTCCAAAGTCCAGCAATATATCGGTATGTACTTTACTACTCTTTCGTTGAGATCGATGCCTCATGGCGCGTCTTAGGAGGCAATTCTTTGGAAAAGGCACCTTCAAGCCCAGTCAGAGACTTTGTAGAGTCCAATGGAGGCCACACTGTAATTACTAAGGTATATACCCTCACAATTTGTCTTGAAAGCGTTCCTTCATCTTAACATGTGGTTTGCACGCCCTCTAGGTCCTCATCGCAAACAACGGTAAAGCCTAACACTTTTAATATGTTTACGCTATCCTAAACAATGATCAGGTATCGCGGCGGTCAAGGAGATTCGCTCGATTCGCCAATGGAGCTACGAAACGTTTGGACGCGAGCGGGAAGTCGAGTTCACCGTTATGGCCACACCAGAAGATCTGAAAGTCAATGCCGAGTATATTCGAATGGCTGATCAGTATATCGAAGTGCCAGGAGGCTCAAACAATAACAACTACGCCAACGTCGACCTCATCGTCGATGTCGCAGAACGTGCCGGTGTCCATGCGGTTTGGGCAGGCTGGGGTCATGCCTCTGAGAACCCCCGGCTTCCGGAGAGTCTTGCGGCCAGCAAGAATAAGATTGTATTCATTGGCCCCCCAGGAAGCGCCATGCGAAGTTTAGGAGACAAAATTTCGAGTACTATTGTTGCTCAGCACGCACAGGTCCCCACTATGCCGTGGTCGGGGACAGGCATCTCTGACACCCTGATGTCCGAGGCTGGGTATGTTACCGTCCCTGATAAGGCCTACGCCGATGCCTGCATTACGAGCGTCGAGGAGGGCCTGGCCAAGGCCGAGAAGATTGGATGGCCTGTTATGATCAAGGCCAGTGAAGGTGGAGGTGGCAAGGGTATCCGAAAGGTTGATCAGGCTGACGCGTTCAAGAACGCGTACCATGCTGTCGCAGGAGAAATCCCCGGTAAGCACTATATCGTTTCTTCTATCAATCCATCTAACCGACGCGAAAACGTGTAGGATCGCCCATCTTCATCATGAAACTTGCCGGACAGGCGCGGCACTTGGAGGTGCAACTTTTGGCAGATCAATATGGCAATGCTATCTCGCTATTTGGCAGAGATTGCTCCGTTCAACGTCGTCACCAGAAAATCATTGAAGAGGCCCCAGTTACGATTGCAAAGGAGGAAACCTTCGAGCAGATGGAACGCGCCGCTGTGAGACTAGCCAAGCTGGTTGGGTATGTCAGTGCCGGGACTGTCGAATGTAAGTACTCTTCAAATTATCTCCT
Organism: Chondrostereum purpureum; assembly: GCA_004354395.1. NCBI lineage: Eukaryota > Fungi > Basidiomycota > Agaricomycetes > Agaricales > Cyphellaceae > Chondrostereum > Chondrostereum purpureum. The sequence continues at coordinate 3,582 of LBLO01000270.1, read as the reverse complement.
CATACATTTGACCGAGTTGGTGTCTAGATCTCTACAGCCATGCTGAGGACTACTTCTACTTCCTCGAGCTTAACCCTCGTCTTCAGGTAGAGCACCCGACCACGGAGATGGTCTCGGGCGTCAACTTGCCTGCTGCTCAGCTTCAGGTTGCGATGGGTATCCCCTTACATCGTATACGTGATATTCGTCAACTCTACGGTGTTGCTCCCAATGGTTCGTCAGACATTGATTTCGATATGGTACGACCCGATGCCAGCGAACTTCAGCGTAAACCCCGTCCCAAAGGCCACGTCGTAGCTGTTCGAATTACTGCTGAGAACCCAGACGCCGGGTTCAAGCCCTCTTCAGGTTCTATCCAAGAGCTTAACTTCCGCTCGAGCACCAATGTATGGGGCTATTTCTCAGTCAGCTCTGCGGGAGGTCTACACGAGTTTGCTGATTCGCAATTCGGTCACATCTTTGCTTACGGAGAGGATCGAAGCGAGAGTAGGAAGAACATGATTATTGCGCTGAAGGAGTTGAGTATCCGTGGCGATTTCAGGACGACAGTGGAGTACCTAATCAAGCTGCTGGAGTTGGACGCGTTCAAGAACAATACTATCACCACCGGCTGGTTGGATTCCCTCATCAGCAACAAGCTCACGGCTGAGAGGCCAGACGCGACACTTGCAGTTATCTGTGGCGCAGTCACCAAAGCCTACCTGGCTTCTGAGGCGTGTTGGGCGGAGTATAAAAGGATTCTCGACAAGGGTCAGGTTCCCTCAAAAGACGTTCTCAGAACAGTTTTTGGAGTGGACTTCATTTACGAGAACGTCAGATACAGCTTCACCGCCGCGAGAAGCTCTGTGACTGCCTGGACTCTCTACCTGAACGGTGGACGGACCATGGTTGGAGCTCGACCTCTCGCTGATGGTGGCCTTCTTGTCTTGCTTGATGGACGCAGCCATTCCATCTATTGGAGAGAGGAAGTGGGCGCGTTGCGATTAATGGTGGACGCAAAGACTTGCTTGATCGAGCAGGAGAACGACCCCACACAACTTCGTAGCCCAAGTCCCGGAAAACTCATCCGATACTTCGTCGACAGCGGCGACCATATTAGCGCAGGAGAACCATACGCTGAGATCGAGGTATACATCTTATCTTCTCTCCCAGATTCCACGCGCTAACAACATATCTATAATCTAGGTCATGAAGATGTATATGCCTCTCGTCGCCTCAGAGGATGGAATTGTTCAGCTTATCAAGCAGCCCGGAGTCAGTCTCGAGCCAGGTGCCATTCTAGGTATTCTTACGCTCGATGACCCCGCCCGAGTGAAACACGCGAAGCCTTTCGAGGGCCTTCTCCCACCTATGGGTGCTCCCGGAATCGCAGCAAACAAGCCTAATCAACGTCTGCTTCGCTGTGTGGGTACCCTGAACGACATTCTCGATGGTTTTGACAACCAGGCGATTATGGCGTCGACTGTCAAGGAGCTTTTCGAGGTTCTTCACGATCATGATCTTCCCTACTCCCAAGTCAACGCAATCCTCAGCTCTCTTTCGGGAAGAATGCCGTCCAAGTTGGAAGAGAGTGTTCGATCTGCGATGGATGCAGTGAAGTCTAAAGGAGACAACCATGAGTTCCCTGCAGTGCGCATCAAGAAGGTCCTCGAGAACTATATCCAGGAATCCATCCTACCCCAGGATCGCCCTATGTTCCGCATATCCATCGGACCACTCTTCGAAGTTCTTGAACACTTCACGCACGGATTAAAGGGGCACGAGCTAATTGTGTTGTCACAACTCCTAGAGCGCTATGAAGCTACGGAGAAGCTCTTTGGTGGAAGTATTGAGGCCCGGGTATTGGCTCTTCGTGAGCAGCACAAGGATGACCTGGACAAGGCCGTTGGCATCGTTCTCAGTCACATCAAGGTCCAAGGGAAAGTCAAACTTATGTTGATGCTCCTCGATTACATCAAGATCAGTGGGATGAACGTTTCGAGCGGTGAGCTCTACACTGTTCTGCAGAATCTCGCATCTCTCGAGGCCAAGTAACTAAATCATCATCTATTCTATTTATTTGATTGTGCTCAACCTTCTTGTAGATCATCCACGGCTGTCTCTCTCAAGGCTCGCGAAGTTCTTATCCTTGGCCAGATGCCATCCTACGAGGAACGTCTGGGTCAGATGGAAGCTGTGTTGAAGAACTCTGTCGGGAGCGTTTTCTATGGCGAGCAACGGTCTGGTCCAAGGTTTGTGTTTCTTAATAAAGTGATAGAAAAGTACTGATTATTATCTCAGAACACCATCTGCTGAAGTGCTCAAGGAATTAAGTGATTCTCAATACATCGTGTATGATGTCCTGCCTTCTTTCTTCAATCACGAAGACCCCATGGTGACGCTTGGTAAATAAGCACGCTCATTTGTATATCCGTAATATGGTCTAACAAGATCGTTTACTTTAGCTGCATTTGAAGTCTACGTTAGACGCGCCTACCGTGCATATCACTTACTCTCAATTGATTACGAAGAAGGGGATACTTTGGAAGACGGTGACAATCCCAGCATCCTTACATGGCGTTTCAATCTCGGGCGAACACATTCTCCACCTTCGACTCCCAGTATCGCATCAGGGTATGGGGTTTCCCTTGTACATTTATATTTTGGAAACTGACACCCTTCGTACAGAGAAAATCGTCGCGCAGGCTCTGTCAGTGATCTGACTTACATGATCAATCGCAGCCAGGTTCAACCGGTGCGACACGGTGCTATTGCCTCGTTCCCCAATTTCGAGGCCTTTACGCGTGGCTTTGACAAAGTCGCTGCTGCCCTACCCTCATTTGATCGTGACGAGCATCGCCAGCGCTACAGCAACAACGATCAGCCTCCGAATGTTATCAACTTGGCTCTTCGCCTCTTCGAAGAGGCCGACGATTTGGCCGACGAAGCTTGGTTCGAAAAAGTCATTGCCTTTGTTAACACGAAGAAAGACGTCCTCGACCATCGTGGCATTCGCAGAGCGTCAATTCTCCTTTGTCGACGTAGCCAATACCCTGTTTATATCACACTTCGCGAAGTCAACGGGGTCTGGGTCGAGGAGGAGTCTATTCGTAACATTGAGCCTGCTCTCGCTTTCCAAATCGAATTGAGCCGTCTCTCTAACTACAATCTGAAGCCATGCTTCGTTGAAAGCAAGCAGGTCCACATCTATCATGCCGTGGCTAGAGAAAACCAGCTTGATAATCGCTTCTTTGTTCGGGCTCTCGTTCGTCCAGGCAGATTGCGTGGAAGTATGAGCACAGCTGAGTATCTCATCTCCGAAACCGACAGGCTTGTCACCAGTGTCCTCGATGCCCTTGAGATCGTGACCGCCCAGCACAGGAATGCTGACTGCAACCACATCTTCATGAACTTCGTATACAACCTCGCTGTTACCTACGAGGATGTCCTTACCGCAATCTCCGGTTTCATTGAACGCCACGGAAAACGGCTGTGGCGTCTCCACGTGACCGGCTCTGAAATCAGGATCGCACTCGAGGACAGCGATGGCAATGTTACTCCCATCCGTTGCACGATCGAAAACGTCTCCGGCTTTACCGTCAA